>SSNS01000624.1:264347-278960 GCA_006937985.1 Aphyosemion australe
TCTGTTTTCTGATTTTAATGATTTTATGATATTCTGTTGTTTTGTTTTAAGATCATTTTATGATGACTTTATCTTTTGTTTTGTTGATCTTTGTGATGCACTTTGTGATTCTTTTTCTGTGATGAGTGCTCTACAAATAAAATTTACTTACTTACTTACCTGTTACATAATGTTGTTACTTGATGTTGTTACTCTATGTTTTTCATAACTTATGTTACTTGATGTTGTTACCTTAAGTAACCCCCCACTCCGCGCTCTCACTGACAGCACGCAGGCGAAGCAAACCGCATGCGCACCCCCTCCCCCCAGAGGAAACACTGAATTTGTTTTTAAAATTTTCCATTGTAGCTTTAACACAGATCATTAAAATTGATTTGTTTTTGGGAATTAAATCGTTTGCCAGACCTTCTGGTTTTTCTCATTACTTAGATTATGTTGTTAACGCAAATTAAAAAGATGTAGTACATTTTAATCTGGCTTGTTTTATTTTATAGGATATCTGAGGAAGATATAAAGAGTTGTATCTGTTTAGCTTTATGAATGCATGCAGTAACAGCTTCCATCCACTAAAGGGTGGAAATAATCCTAAATCTAGAACGCCAAACCTAAACGGTTGATTTCTTGTTTTCAATCCAGTTTATGTAAACAATAAATATAAATCCCATAAAGACAGGGTAGGCTATATGGTAATCAATCAGATGAAATGACAGATTAAAATTAATTAAATTAAAAGCTTATTTAGACAAAAACAAACAGTAAAAGGGAACAGCATTTATATCCTGATACTTATTTTATTTTCATTTAGTTTAATTTATAGTTAATACATTCATGTGAAATCTAAATACATTAATGTTTTTCTTGTTTAGAACAAAAATGTGTAACCTTTAAAAAACCTCTTTCAGTGTTTCAGTATATGTGTGTTTATTAGATGTAGCTGGGTATGTATTTGTCTTTAACTAATTACTAATAGTTTTATATTTGTCATGTTTAATTAGAAATGTATGTGTGAATTTTAGATATCAGTTTTATTGGTTACCTTTTAATAACTTAAGTCTAGCAGGATGTACTCCCATCATGCACTCACGAATAACTTAATCAGGTGTTATAGACCTTAGTCTTTCAGCCCCCCCTAGTGGCCCAATAATAGGACAACAGAATCCAAAGTGATGCATTTTAAATAGACAATACCAAAACATGGAGAAACATAAACACAAGCAATGAAGGCTGAAGAATTAAAAAACATCCCCAAAAATGAATTTTGGAGTTAGAATAGAACAATACAGAGACATAATTAAATATATAAATTAAAAATATAAATCTAGAAAAAGAGGGATCCATTCTCCTACCAACCCTAAATAACCCAAAGGAAAAGTGTTTTTGTTATACCAAACAGGAAAGACTATTTTACTATTTGATAAACAGCTAGTCAGGTAACACTTACAAAACCAATGAAAACTAGAAGTAAAGCTTTTATTTTCTATTTTAATGACAAACAAAACTCCACAAAACCGGCAAAGTGCAAAAAAAAAAAGATTTTCCAAACCTTGGTTGCAAAAGGTTTAGCAGTAAAGATGAGGAGAGAATGAAACATGGTACTCAGCACAAGAAAAATGTTTATGTGAAGTAAAAAGGCTTCTTAACGTTCACTCCATATTAAGAGAGGGCAAGAGTGAGGTCCTCCATGGTCAGGGTGTACTTCTTATCCTGTGAATAACAGAAAACCACACATTCGTGAGATCAGAATGATTACATTTATCTTAAACAGCAAACCACCTGTTATGTCATGATATTGAGTGGATGCATCAGGATGAAATTAAAGAAACACTAACCTTCGTCTTGCTTCTGGAGCTCCCTGAGGCCGTTCCCTTCATTTTGCAGTACTGCAGCGCATCGTTGGCTATGTCTGAGATAAATTTCTGAGAAGCGAGGGAGATCAGACGAATTCTGAAGAGGTGAGGAAAAAACATTACAACAGCCAACATTACAACAGCCCTGCTTCCTGTTCACACCTGTACATATATGACTGTAACACTGGAATGATGTGCATTTCTGGGCTCTGCACAGTGAACAGCAACAGTTAGTACTTGTGTAGTGTCTACCTGAAGGTAAAATGGTTTGATTTACAATTACCTGAGAGACAAAAGTCATGCAAACACTTACATTCTAGGATCCGAAGCCTCAAAGCCGGCCTTGTTGAGGTAGTAGCCTGTAACTGCGTCGGGAATCTGGGGAAAAAAAGATGGAAAGTTTCCAATTGTTCAGTATGTTTGAGTAATCAGCTGACTGTGTATTATGGGCACACACACACAGATGGTGATGAGCTAATGTAGCCACAGCCGCCCTGAGGTGCACTGACAGAGGCGATGCGGCCGTACACAGGCACCACTGGTCCCTCCGACCACCACAAGCAGGCAAGGAGGGTGAAATGTCTTGCCCAAGGACACAACAGCAGAATGCCCTGTATGGATGCATGTCCTTTTTCTACTGATCTTCTTATCAGAATGCACCCTTCAATGAAAATGAATTCATTAGTAACTCTGGACTCAGACTAAATCACCATTACATTGCTCCAGAGACCTAACTTTGAGCAATCTAAACACTTTAACGCAAAACATCGCTGCAGATCCAGCTTTTAGGATAAAGAGTCTCCATCCCTGGTTCATTGTGGTGAGAGCTGATTAACTTACCGTGGGAGTGTAATCTTCCAGCTGCATGAGGAAGTCTGCCAGAGGTGTGGTGGAGATGGTGGGCTTTATGTCTCCATTAGTAATTCCACTGGGAAGGTAAACACCATTGGACACTGATGTGTCCCCTGATGCTGTCACCACAGCAGCCGTGGCTCCAGCTGTGAATTCATTTATTCAGGTTTAATTATCAGATGCGCTGATGACAAATACATAAATGAGGAAAAATTTACAATTAAATATAAACATACAAAATATACCACTCTGTTTAGGAATTAACTAGGTCAGCTCAATACAATATATAAGGAACATACAAGGTATCTACTAGATTACGAGTACAAGTTTTACCACTAGAGTTCTGAGTTTGACAGTGATGTGATGACAGATGCAGATATTAGCCAGAGCAACAATTTGTTACCATTACTCGTAGTCGAATGAATGCTGCTCACGTTGGTTAGTGCATTGTCGTTCGCAGTGCAATTACTTGAGGATGAAGACGTCGCAGAAGAAACTCCTGTTGTAACAGACGGGTTTATGTTGTCAAAATTCATGTTGACTAACAGACTAGCCTTGGCAGGCTAACTCAAAAATATGCAAAAACACAAACAAAAAAACGTGAACCTATGGCTATGCTGTATCACCGTCAGACAAATTTTTTTTACTAAGATGTGTATTAATAAACTATTTTATGACGGGCGAAATTAAAATATTACACAAACTAGTACACTGAGCTCGTTCTATTTCGTATGGCTTCCGCCCTTTAAGCCACGCCTATTGGATTACGTCATTGTACCTTATCCTATCACTGAAGGGTTTTCATGTACACCCGCCTACCAGGCGGGTCCCGCCGTCCCTATATTAGGGACTGAGACCCCTCAATCGCCTCCTTTTTCATCTTCACCTTTAGCTATCACAAGAATTCAATAAATCCAATATGTCTACTCCGGCTCGACCATGTGACGCCTGCTCAATGGCACACATTCTCCCGGACAACCTGCACTCTAAGTGTTTCCGCTGCCTGGGACCGGTTCACGCGGGCATGGCCCTCACCGCACAGGTATCGTGTGCTTTCTGCCCACTTCTCTCTTCCAAAGAGAAGCGCCGTCGTGTGGACTATTTCCAGGGGGCCACTTATGCTACCCCCCCGTCGACGATGTTCCGTCGTCTGAACCTCCACCCATGGAGTTGTTCGTCGCTGGGTCCGAGTCTGGTGACTCGGTCCTAGCCGAACTCACAGACGAACAGACTGCTAGTCTGGCGGATGCCATCCTCGAAGCCCTCGAGCCTCCTCAAAACGCTTTGGGACAGAGCGCCCCTCATGGCCACGAGTATGCCTCCGGCCCATCTCTTCCCGCCATTCGGGCCCTTCTACAAGAACTCCCAGCCATAGTGGAGTCTGCTTCTTCCAACAAAGGGCTTGAGGTCCCGGTCCCTGCACCTCCTCGTGCTAACCTGTTCACGGGACAGTTCGGCGCCTCCCAGGCTCGTGCCCCAACCCTGTGTTCCCGCTGTTTCCAACAGCTATGGAGTTTTGGACTGCTTCCTACTCTGAGCCGTCCCGCCTGAAGGCCCCGGTTTCTGCCTTTGTTCAAATCACCAAAGTGCAGGGGTTCACGGAAAACGGTTTTCCCTAGAAAGACCTAGTGTCCCTGCTAGGAGCTAAAGCTAAGGTGGTTGGACACCGAGTCGTGCCTGTGTCCAAGTATGACCGAGTCGACGCATGTTTCATGGATCGTGCTCATCAGTGTGCTGCCCAGTCCGGTGCAGCCTCCAGCAACATAGGTCTCCTAGCTTCCAACGTGTCCCGGCTCATCGAAGACTCCGAGCTCCCGGAAGGAAAGAAGGACTTGATCTGTAAGACGGCGGACACCATCCTCAACCTGTCTGCCGTCAACCTGATCTGTCCTTCCAGCATCGCTGTGTGGCAGATCATGGTTCAGCGCAACATGTGGTTGCGCTCCCTCACTTCCGCGCCGGAGCAGCTTCAGAAGAACATGCTGGACGGCCCGATAAGCCCAGATGCCCTGTTCGGCGCCCAGTTTTGCTCAGCCATTGAGAGCGCTCAGAAAACTGCCGAGCTCTCAGCCACGGAAAGGGACCTGGTGCAGCCTCCTGCTAACCATCGCTATGTAGCCAAATCTCGGCCGTGGGATGACCGCCGTGCCCAGCGGTCCCGCCAACGGAGGCAAAACGGCCCGGAACCCTCTCGCCGTCAGCCTCCACCGCCTGCCGCTGCCTCTCGACCAGCGGCAAGCTTCCAGTGACGCCGCAGGAGCCAACCTCCCACTCCCGGGTGGCAGGCCCCAAGCCAGGACCAGCCTCCTCGGAGGCCAACACAATTACTCCTTGGGGGGATTGTGTGTGGTAATTTTCATTGTGATTCCACAATAAAGTTGTGTTCGACAAACAATGGAATGGTTTCTGAACAGAGTGATTCACTGGGGCACTCTGCTGACTCGTCACGCACGTTCCCCACACATGGTGTTAGTCGGTAATAACCTAGCTAATGTTAGCGTAGGATTAGCATCGACAGTGCATGCTGCTTCGCACTCCTCACAGCTAGCGAGAGGTTCAATTTCCTCGCTTAGCCCATTAGCTACCCCGCTCTCGGTATCTCCCTTGTGCGTGCGAGCTAATAGATGTTTTCCCTTTTCTGCGGGTGATGAGAGTCTGCACGATGAGGCAGTCTCTCTGACACACTCTTCGCTGAAGACGGCCGCCATTTTAGGTTGTGCCCGACCTCGGCCGAACACACTTTCCGCTGTTCTGGAAAACTCAGGGGGATCTCCTTCTTCCGCGTTGACGTCGGTCACCCCTCCCTTTCGAGGACTGCCCTCCATGGGTCACCCCTGCCTCTCATGCGGAAGCGGCGACGGCTCCTCATTGGCTCAGAGACGTGCGTCTCACGTCAGTCCCGCGCGCACGTCCCCTCTCCATCTTTGCACACGTTTGGTCACGTGTTTGCCACATGAGCCCATGGATTTGCAATGTAGTACATTACGGTCACAGGCTCTAGCTAGCTGTCACTTCTTTTAAGAGAGTCAGTGGCTGTGTCCAAATCCAGGGGTTGCATGCTCATGAGTTCAGATTTTAAGACCAGTGACATCACTGCGGTGCGTCGAAGACCGTCCGAATTCAAAGAATGCTCAGAATGCGGTCTTGAAATGCGTTCTTCTTTTCCACGATTTTGAGAACGGGTGCGGTGTAGTCTCCGTGGTCTCCTCACCTCCATAAATCCCGTGACACTGCGGGATTGATTTCTGTACTGGCAACAATGGCAGAAGAAACGGGAGATGCAGCAGGAGAGCAGCAGCACAACTTTAAATGACAGCTCATTAAAATCTGACTGAACAAAAAGTAAAAGCCTGAAGTGGTTGTGTTTTTATGGGTTTCCTGTTTTCATTAAGCCTGTAATGTGTTTTTTAATTTTTGTTCTCAATTACAGTTCATAAAATTGGTAAATCGAAAATCATAAAATAACCAAGGAAAAAGTTTAAAACATGTGCGAGCTCCAAGTCTGCAGCTTCTTCTTATGCGGTTGGACACAGCCCACGACCTGTCTGCTCTTTCTGTTTCCCCGTCCTGTCTCAGGATCAGGGATGATGGGGGATCTGCTGTTTTGTGTCCTAACCCAGCCTTTAACCCCAAGAACATATCCAGCTCTTTCAGATCTAGGACAATCTCATTGGAGGGGTTTTTTCCACCTCCTCATGAGTCAGAGGAGGATGCTGCCTCCCATCTATTGTGCCCAGTCCGTGCACTTAGATGTTATGTGTCTCGCACTGCTCAGCTGCGCAAAACTCAGTGTCTGTTTGTGCATTTCAGGGAAAGTTCCCTTGGTCAGCCGTTGTCATCCCAATGGCTGTCACATTGGCTGTGTGATGCCATTTCTACGGCCTATGTTGCTGCTGGCCTGCAGCCCCCAACTGCATTGAGAGCTCATTCCACACGTGCAGTTTCTTCATCTGTGGCTCTGCATGCAGGGATGTCCATGCTGGACATCTGTACTGCGGCATCATGGTCCTCTCCGTCTCCTTTTGTTCGTTTCTACCTCAGGGACGTATCTGCGAGCCTTTCAGCCAATTTGGTACTGGCTCACTGTTCAACTTGAACTGTAGCTTGTTTTTGTATGGTGTTTACATGATTGTTCACCATAATTATGGTCTGGATGTTCATATGGCATGGTTCAGCTATTTTTTGTGACCATATGTTGTGGGTTTTTTTGCGTTGACAGTCTTTCCCGATCCTGCCTGTTGGCAGCACTGGGATGTGTGTTTATATCTGTCCGCTATGTTATGATATTGTTCTGTTCCTCCGGCTGTTTACATGTTTCACATTTTCACGCCCGCCGGCAGCTGTTGAGGTTATTTTCTTTCTTATTCTTGGCTGGTTGTTTTTAGATCCAGTGTGGCGTTGACCATATCAGGCTCCGCCTTTAATCCAACAGGCGTGGCTTAAAGGGCGGAAGAAATAGAAAGTTGGTTACGTATTGTAACCCCAGTTTCTATGAGTATGGCGTAGCCCTTTAAGCGCAAGGGCCCCACTGGTTCTGGGGGCTCTCTTTAGCCTTATGGAGGCGATTGAGGGGTCTCAGTCCCTATAGGGACGGTGGGACCCGCCTGGTAGGCGGGCATACATGAAAACTCTTCAATGATATGATAAGGTACGATGACGTAATCCAATAGGCGTGGCTTAAAGGGCTACGCCATACTCATAGAATCTGGGGTTACAATAGGTAAGCAAGGTTATGTTACGTGAGCAAGCCTTCTTCTTTGTTGTTCTATGGCGATTGGCAAACAACCTACTGCCACCTACAGATCTGAGTGCGCAGCAAGAATTTGACGAACAGTATCGAAGCCAATACGAATTTCTCCGAGTAAACTATCGAAGCGTAACAGTAGAGCTGTATCGCTGGTTCGGTTCAAATCAAATCAGTAGCTTGCCAGACTCGCCCTCTATTCTACACAGAGGACGACCTGAAGACGACACAGCCGTCTTCTTCCTGTTCACATTTGGTAAGTATACACTATATTAGTGAGGTAAAACATTCTGGTGTCTCAATGTGAAAATCACAGAAGGTACAGAAACTCTTTGTAACATTTGTAAAGGTAAAAACAACAACAAAAAGCCAAAAACACAAAAGCCTTTGTTAACACGCAGTACCAAATCTCACCTGCTGTGGCGCTGCAGCATTGGCTCTGTGGTTGTTTCGAACAGGACCGGAAGTCCTGCTGATTCTCTTTTATTAGCATGGAGGCTGTTTTCTCAAGGTTTGATACTTATAACTTCGAGGCAGATCAGCGTTTTGTTGACGGTCTGAAAACTGTAAACAAGCCTGACAGAAACGGAGAGCAAACCGAGCTGCTTGACCTCAAACTGTTCTTTTATAACAGGTAAAACCAACTTATTCATTATAATTTGTCTAAGTTCAATGGCAAACACTAAAGCAGTTCAGTTTATGTGGACATTGTGTGCTTATTTAAAACATAAATATAAGTTGTATACACAATAGTAAAAGAAAAGCTTTTTGAATTAGTAAAACTTACATGCAGCCTACTCTAAATCAAATCTAATGCTGTAAATCCATGTCAGACCCATCACAGGAAGTCATTTTTGTGACAAGGTATTTCCCCCCCAAAGCAACTCATTTTATTTTCTATTTAATTTTAAAAATTATCAGATTCTACAGAGTAAAACATGCGTTACATATTGTGAGGCAGAAAGCAAAAAATATAACATAAGAACATCTTAACCCTGGTGTTTTATGAGGTTATTGTACCTTACAAATCTATACTCTTGACCAATTTATTTATTTCCATCCATAAATGGCCTCTTTTCATCCCTTTCTTGTCTCCAGGTTTGTGGAGCCCATAGACCAGCACAGCTACAAAACCTGGAGCTTTTCTCATCATGTGACAGCTTCTAACGTTGCTGCTGAGCGTCAGGATCAGAGGACCCTGTCGCATTCAGATTCTAACTCCTGTGAAAACCAGAGGACAGAAACGTCTGCAAACACACAGACAAAGCAGCTTTCCTTTGCAGAGGTGATGCAGCTGGTTCAGGAGGGAAAGGAGGTGCCTGGAGTCTCCAAATTGGACATAAAACCCTGCAACCAGAGTCCCACTCCTTCTCAGATGCAACGAGTACTAAAACCCTGGGAAAGTGCCTGAACTGCAACTAACCCTAAACTAAGGTTGTTCAGAGCGTTCTGCTAAAACCAGTTCATCACTTTTCAAGAGTCCCACTGCAAAAGATCTGAATGATCTATTAAGTATAAATGTAGCAATATCCTGAAATTATGTTTGCAGTAATGTTTAATGTATTTGGTGTTTACATGTGCACAGCTATATAACTAATGATGGTGAGTAAGAGGCTCCTCAACTAGCTATCAAAGCATTTCAGCAAGTTAAAGACCCATCATGACAGAATTAGATATAATAAAACAAACTTATGATGAAATGATAGGTAAATATAAAATGTCTTATTTATTTTAATCATTGTAAAGCTAAAAAAGAACGCTGAATAAAGACTTTAAATCACACATTTATTCATTTGTTTCACCATTACAATGGACTATCACAGTTCTACATCCAATAAAAAAACACGCATGAACATTCAGCTCACTGCAAAACAAAAACCTATAAACTGAGTTTGTGTTGGTTAAAACTTAAATATTTGTTTTAAAAAGTAAACTAAAACATGCAAAGTTAGCACCGTTAGTGTAGCACCGTCACACGTTGAGGTAAAGGTCAAAAACATCACGTCTCCTTTGCTGGCAGCACCACAATAATTCAATCGAGCAGTAAAAACACAAGTGTGCATAAAAAACTCCATCTGTGTTTTGAAGAATAGTGAAGGTTAAAATGAGTAAATCCTATCTGACATTTAGTAGAAATGTTGCCAGGTTCTGCTTTTCAGAGTTTCCCACAGACCTCAGGTCAGCTGGGTCAGCCTCGCCCATCGTTGATGAAGACGAGTAACACCAGAAGACTGAAGCTGTTTGTTGAAACAAGTCAAGCTACAATCATAAAAACTGCCATTTTTTTACATGGTTATAAAAGTTTTAAGAAACAGTCAAAAGTCTCAGAATTTAAAAGGAAACAAATTCTGGAGTCGCTGGAAACCACAAAAAGGTTTTCCTGCTGATGAATCTCCAGAAAACAAACCACAGGTGAAAATAATCTTCCTGTAAGCACCAAATATCTGCTTTTGTTCCTTGTAACATAAAAATCTCTATTTTCTTTCTGCAAATTCATTTTATTAGTGACGGACCAAACAAAATAATCAACAAAAATCTACTCAAATCACACAAAATTTAAAATGTGCTCATTTTCTTTTTTACTAAGTTCTAGCTTTTATTGTAGTTACTGATGTGCATAAAAAAAATCTCCCAGCAGCAGAGCTCACATCTTAATTTTTTTAAATTACCTAAAAAACAAACAAAAAAGAAAACAATGTCATAAAAAAGAAGCTCCTTTTTTGGCATTTTAGCCCCCAGACAGAAATGAACTGGGATGTAAATTTTAAAAACAAGAACAAAACAAAACTACATAATTCTGAGGCAAACTGCTATGATCTATGATTGCTGTAGATACTTGTTACCTCTTTTCAACTAAAATGAACTATTTGTTTTCTCAGTAGCACCTTTTGTTTCATCACTATTCATCTTCACGTCTCACCCTTTGACCACAAAGACCTGCAGTCCTTACCGCAGAGACAGTGATACAGACATTAAATGGTCAAACAACTCCTATAATTTGTAAAATCAGCAAAAGTTGTAACAAAAAGTATTTTAAAAGGATTAAAAGTCAACAACTATGGTTGCAGAACTGCTACCAAACCCAGGAACAGGTTTTAGGTGCAGCAAGATTAAAAGCTTGTCTTGATGAGAAACTAAGTAAAAAGTCACATAAATCCCAGCAGAGCAGGAGGAACAGGAATACGTCAGAGCTGAAATCGACGGTGTGACAGCAGAAACACAAAGTACAGATGTTTTATGTTTATAAATAAGCAAATATTGTCAAAGCGTAACTGCAGATTTAAACCAGAGTCGGTGTTGAGGTAGGGTACAGGCGCTGGAACACACACGTCTCTTTTCCAACAGCACTACTCAGCGTGACTCGGACGGGTTTGGGATTTCCTCCCAGCTTTTCAGTGCCAACTTCGTTCTGGTTCCTAGTGCACAGAACCGTTCTGATTGGTAGGGGGCAGAATGTGCGAGGTGATTCACATTCCAAATAATCCTTCAGCAAACCCGTTTCGAGTCACGCCGAGTGGTGCTGCTGGAAAAGGGACAAACGTGTGCTCAGTGGCTCTTTAAGTAGCTGACACCAAGCTCAGTGGTGGAACGTTTTTCCTATGAGATGAGCAAACATAATAAATACACTTAAAACTGAATTAAGGTTATTAAATAGAACCTGCTTAAAGAGTTTCTGGCCACTCCGCCCGAGGAAAGAGCTGCATGTTCAGTTTGTTTCTGAGCACCTGGGTAATCTAAGCTCAGTGCTGGTTTCTCAGTGTGATGCTGGGGCTTAAAGAGCTTAAAAAGGCCAGAATGCTCCCATCAGGAACCTAAACATTACCACCAGGAAATAAAAAATTATTGTTTGTGTGATGAGTTCATATATTAGTAAACCTGTAAAAAGTGATGTAACCTAAAACTGACAAAGCTTTTTGTCTAACTTTTGAGCTGAACCTCTGAAGTTAGCTTTCTCTGTTACCATAGTGATCTCACACTGTAAACATAAACCGGTTTGAGGGTCACCGAAAACCTGAGTAAACCCCAAAGACAGCAGGCTGACCATCTCCTCTCACTCGGCGACACAGGCCATTGCTCTGACATCACAGCATGAGTTCACAAATAAAAACAAAAACAGGAACAAGAACATAAACGACATGATTAAAGAGCTGAAGATACTAACTGAGGTCGTTTGGTGACAAGAGCAGGGAATTTGCACATTGGAGGTATAAGGCATTAGGTGTAGCGCTGCTGCTCTGCCGTGACGAGCCACTTCACTGCCCTGATTCACATTCAAAATAATCCTTCAGCGGGGCGAACAGGTGACGGATGACTGGGACGCTCCAGGAGCGACCCAGGACTCTCTGCCTCTGCCCCCGGCCCATGTTGTTCACGTCCGTGTAGTGTTTAGGAAAGCCAAAGACCCTTGAAGAACAGAACGCAGCAGGAACTAGTTATTCCACAACTTAACATGTAATTAGATGAAGGGGTTGACACATTTTAAATATCATCCCTCAGATTACAGACCAAGAGGTCCCTTAAGTTATGGCTAGAGCGAACATTAGGAAGTTGGATTCAGCCTTACTGTTCCATCTCAGTGCACCACAGGTAGTCCTCTTTGCCATTCATGGTGACGGGGAGTGATTTTATCTTCCCCTGCCTTATGGAGTTAGATTTTGTTGTGATTGTGCGAACTTTCTCAAACTGCAAGAAGAGACGAGATTTAGAGCCCCAGAGATTAAAGATTAGAACACTGAGTTCACCTCTCCACACAAAAACAGCAAAACCAATTGTGACTCTTTGTTATGAACTAATGTTATTACTGAAACTCAAGAATGTGTCTACCATTGCCTTGCGCCCAACTTCCAAACAATCCTGGAGGGTGACTTTGTCATCAAAGAACGAGGAAAGAGGTCTAAAAGAAAAGACAGAAGAAGACATAAAACTGTTAAACTTTCATTTTTACGTGTATTTGTTTCCATTAAGGGGAGAATCTGATTGGGTGGGTACATACCTGTTCATGCCAGGTAGGTTTCCCCAAAAGTAGCGAGCTCTATGAGCAGGACTGACTTTCACTGCATCAATAAGAATTGGATTACACTGAAAAAACAAAACATAAGGTATGATTTATCAGAGCCTGCTGAGGTCTAGAGAGATGCTTGAAGATAATCACCTCCAGGAACCGGCAGATGTCTGATTTATCATTGGCACTCATGAAAACCACGTTCTCAAATAACCAGAAGAACGGACGGTTGTCTTCCTCCCGTGGCTTCAAAAAGTTCAGAATACGATAAAACTCAAAAAAGAGTCTTCCAGTGCCCTCTGCAGAAAAAGCAACAGGAGGAAATTACAGCCAGCTAATGGCTGCTCACTGTTCTGCCTGTGAAACAAGAGGAACTTGCTCAAGAGAAATTAAACAGCTGCATACCAAACAGTCCTTTTCGTAGAGGGTTGACCATGGACAGGTCGTTGCACGGGCTGCCACCAATCAGCAGGTCAAACGGACCCCACTCAGCCAGCTAAAACACACAAAGAACGATCAGGTTTCTAAATTATTTGGGCCCTATTGGTAGTAATTCAGAGTGATGCTCCTGCGGCCGGATCTCACATGTTTCCTGGTGATGGTGCGAACGTCGTTCACATATTCAATCTTCCCTTCGTGTTTGATCATTCCCACGGCGATCGAGTCGTCGCAGATCTCTGAAGCGATGTATCGCTCGATCTTAAAGCCGAGGTCTCGCAGCACCAAATATCCTGCCATGACAAGAGTTTTGGGAAATTCAATAAAAAAAGAAACTTTTCTGCGATGCAAATTACACAATTTTCCAAATGCTTGCAAAGATCTTTGTCAGTGGTGAGAAACACCTATCCATCATCTATACCCGCTTATCCACGCAGGGCCGCGGGGGGCTGGTGCCTATCTCCAGGCAGGTTAGATGTTATGATGAAAACCTTGTTAGAAGAGACATTTCAGCAGTATTTTTTGTTGGACTAACTCATTTACTGCAGGACATTAATAAGACCCTTGTGGATGTAAAAATACAGATGGCTCTGTTCTGTCAATGATGCGAGGCTTTAAATGGTGAGTTGGACATAATTCTGCATTTTCAAGAGGCTTGATAACAGTGTTTACTGCGTATATGGTGATGATTGGATCGTGTTGCAAAAAAATAAACGCTGATTTGACCTGGAATTATGTCATTTACCTCCTGTGGTGCATAAAACACCAGCAGGCTCCATGTCATCAAGAGTGCATAGGAATTCATGTATTTTTCAATATTCAAATAAAACTCAGTGTTACAAAAAAATCACAATTTGAATGTTTTCCAACATTGTGCGGTTTCAGTGATCAATGTAGAGTAAAAGTGTTTGACCTCCACAGATTTTCTCACTTTTGACTTTTTGTCACACTTGAATAATTCCGATGAGACAAAGTTTTCTAATAATGATTTCACTAATTAAGGAAACAATTATACTCAAACCATCCTGGCCCTATATGGAAAAGTCATAATAACTGGTTGTGCTAACTGGTTAGGAGCCTCTTATTGTCCCATTCTTCTTTGCGGAATTGTTTTAATTCAGCCACATTGGAGGGTTTTCCAGCATGAACGACCTGTTGAAGGTCAAAGGTCAGACATTCATCACTGGAAAATGGCATCTTGTATTTACTGTGATCTGTCTGAAACTGGGATTTGTTGTTTTGTTTGAAATTGTGTCACAAACAAATAAAACTGTGTGATGTAGCGAAGCCGTTCTTCACAGCAGTGTACGTATTACCAACACAGGATGAACCTACCTGTTGCAATACCATCAAAGAGCGACAGCACTCTGATTGGTCTGCGCTGATCAGCTGGGATAGAGGGGTAAACTCTGTGGGGCTCCTGTGATCACATAAGGAAATTTAGTGTGTGGTGTCAACAACACAAACTTGTTAGCTTACAAGAGTTTGGAGGAACTTACAAACTCCATGGCGCTGTTGTTGGCAAAGAAGTCCTGAACCTTGACGCTCCAGTCTGACCTCAGCTTGAGGTTTCCCTCACACTGAGACGGGTTACACATGAAGCAGTTCCAGGGATCGATCTCTCTCAGCTTCGCAAAGGTTCCTTCAGCCACCAGGATTTCCAGACAATCCTTACAGAAACATCTGGAGAAGACGCCCAAGAACAAGTGAAAAAATGATCCAACCAAAAA
>SSNS01000625.1:29032-48818 GCA_006937985.1 Aphyosemion australe
AACCACAGCCTTAGGTTATGTGTTAAAAACACCCAAGCCCATACACCTGTGTTGTGTACACGTGTTTGTGTATGAAAGGTTTCTCTAGAGCAGTGGTTCTCAATTACTTTTGGTGAAGCCCCCCCTAGGGTACATAGATTTTTTCGTGCCACCCCCCCCCCTCGCGGGGTAATGTGCGAGCGGGGGAGGGGGGGGGGCTACTTTGAATTGGCCCCCAAAATGCCTAGAAACGGCCCTGGGTGTGGGACAAAGTTTTGAAGGTGACTAGAATTGTATCAAATAAATAAATATTACATGCTTATAAGTTATTGCTTTATAAAGTTACAAACGAGTAGTGGGATAAATCTACCTGCATTTTCCTTTTCAAGCACTTTGTTTTATTTTTTTATGCAACCATTTTCCTGTCCTGTCTGTATTTTAGCTGCATCTCCTCTCAATCCTCCAGAAAAACGGCTGCCTGGCTTCATTTTTCACGATTTAAGCAGATCAAAGAGATCTGTGAAACATAGCAGAGTGCGCTGCGCTCGCTGCTGCGCCAGTGAGGTAAAGTCGCAGAAGCACGGGTGAAGGAGCGCAGCAGTGGAGCGCGTCAGACACAAATAAAAGACAGAAAGTTCTTGTATTTTAATTCCAGAACTTGACAGGATGTCCAGACAGACCTCTGAATCCCTCTGTCAGCGCTTCTCTTCAGCGCTCCTCACATGACATTTGCGCACAGGCAGGTGACCAGTTCACGCGGAGCACAATGTGCGCTCGGGCGGCAGCAGGAATGTTAATTCAAGTGAAATCGTTGAATTGTGTTGTTTATTTGTTACTGGGGAACTCTGGTCAGCTTGTGTGGGATAAATATTAATGAAAAAAGAATGGATATTTAACGGTTTTATTGAATATTTATTATTATTTTAAAAATAAGCAAAAATAGATCATGCGGCCTCTGGCTGCGAACAAATGATTCTTTCCATTTCTCATATAAGAAAGAAAGGAAGTTATGTTCAGAAAAAAACATTTTATTTAAATAAAATCAAACAGTGGTGCAGGACACCTCAGGGAAACAAAGACGAGGCATCTTTTTAACATGACCATGTTCAATAGGGCTGTTTATACGTCACTACCAAACAAAAAATATAAATGACACAAAAAGTAAGAAAAATCTAAATTTCTCTTCCATGGAACATTTGCACTGCTCCATGAAATAAAATCTATGTTTGGACTTTTTCTGTGTTCACAAATCAGTTCGTGCATGTATTGTGGAATCTGTTTTACTCTCAGTTGGGGAAGCTCCGAGCGGGGTGGGGGGGATCAGGTGCGGTGCGCCGCGCCCCCCCTGCTCCTCCTCCGCGCCCCCCAAGGGGGGCGCGCCCCACTAATTGAGAACCACTGCTCTAGAGGAATGTCCAATAGTGAGTGTGAGAGGCCACAGACCTGCCCCCAAAGACCCATGGAGGAGATCCAAGCCCTGAGATCCCAAGGTCTCCCCCAGAGCGTGGGGACCCCAGAGAGACCACCATCGGAGCAGGCCCAACCCCCGTCCTGATGGGCACAGAGGCTCTCCCTGGGGGGGCCAACCAGCAGCTGTGCCAGAGGCCCAGGAGACCGGCCGAGACCCGATGAAGCTCAGGGCCCAGACCCCACCAGGCAGCCACCAGGAGCGAGCCGACAGATACCAAGAACTTCCAGCTCCAAATACGAGAGCTGCAAATATGCAGGCAGACCGAGGTATCACCCACCAGCAGGAAATGTGGCAGGGGGAGGGTAGGTCAAGATGTTATAGCATCACAAGATGTCCTAGGAGAGAGAAGGAGTCCAAGACTCTACCTGACAGATAGGCAGTCACACACTCCCACCCTCTTACTCATTCAAAAACACATTTGACCTAGACAAGAATGCATGTAATACACCCACTCACACTCCCCATACACACTCTTTTTAACAAAAAAGCCCTTGACCTCCTTCAGTTGGTCCAGAACTCTGCAGCGAGGCTCCTAACTGGAGCAAACAGAAGAGCTCACATCACTCCTATTCTGATGTCTCTGCACTGGTTACCCATTAACTTTAGAATTCAATTTAGGATCCTTACTGTAACATACAGGGCTCTACATGGCCAAGCTCCTCCTTATGTTACTGAACTGTTAAAGCCTTATGCTCCAACCCGAGCCCTCAGGTCCACCAACCAGAACCTCCTAGAAGTTCCAAAGACCAGATATAAAAGTCGAGGTGATCGCTCTTTCCAGGCTGTTGCACCCCGACTTTGGAATGAACTTCCTTTATCCTTACGTGTTATTGACAGTCTGGACACCTTTAGAAAGCAGCTGAAAACCCTTTTATTTAAAACTGCTTTTACTTAAATCTTTTATGTTTTATTCGTGTTTTAACTTGTATTTATAATAATCTTTCATTTGTTTTATCATTTTTATAATTTTATGACTTTCTCTTTTCTGATTTTTAATGATTTTATGATATTCTGTTGTTTTGTTTTAAGATCATTTTATGATGACCATCTTGTGTTTTGTTGATCTTTGTGAAGCACTTTGTGATTCTTTTTCTGTGATAAGTGCTATACAAATAAAATTTACTTACTTTACTTACCCTACACACACTGGTCTGATACAGCTGCACACTGGGCACAACCACTACCAGACTCAGAGATGGTCCTGTTCTAACTGGGGTGATGATGAGCAGGCAACCCCATCTAACGCAGAGCAAAGTGACCCACCACCCCAGACCCCGAACAGACAGCCAGCTCCCACTCCTAGTCTCCACCCCCGGGCAGCGAACCAAGAACAGTGGTGTGGGAAGACCCCTAGTCTCCCTCTGCCTGCTCTAATGTGGTGTTGATGCGTGATGTTAGAGTGCATTTTGTGTGTGTGTGTGGGAGGGGCATCGTCCGGCCTACACCAGCACACAAGCATAGCATTTTTAACATAGTAAGCATATTGACACATGGAAAGTATCAATGTGAATTAATCGTTGGCAGTAGCTCTTCTGTGCTTTCATTGTGTAAACGTATCTTACGCTCTCCTAAAGGTTGGAGACCACTGCCTTAGAACCCTCAGGGGTCAATAAAGAGAACAGCTTCTTCTGCTTTATTTAGTCCCTATGGTCACTGTTGTGTCTTGTAATTGACTGGTTCAACCACTAGGTGGAGCTGAGGGATAAGAAAGAGAAAAGAGGGACCGAGAGAAGAAGCGAGATGAGGAGAAGAGAAGAGAAGGAGAAGAAGAACCGTTCGGCCTGCTTGTAATGTTCTCCCTAGAGGAGTATATGCTAAATTCTAAGTTAGAATAAATGTTCATTGTTCTTTAAGAACGTGTCTTACTTCCTACGTAACAGTCACTTTCAGAACATCTTTAAACCTAGTTGCTTATCTTGCTCTCTCTCTGATATGTAGCTATTTTGTCTGCCTTGTTAGAAAAGGCTGGCTGACACTGAACAGTGTGTGTGTTGCTCTGATGAAGACACACACAGCGTTGAAACATTAGTTATTTTTACTTAGTAAATCTTTTTCTCACTCGAGTGCTCCAGGCTTCCTGCTCTTTCATTCATGTTGTTCACTGGCTGTGAAGCACCGACTTGTGAGCGGATGACTCGCAGAAAGCTTTACTTTATATTCTAACCTGAAATGTTGGTACAAGTCTTCTTCTCTGCTGCTCTCCTGCATGCTGCCATCAGGAAATATGTCCTCATCTGAAAACACGGACACATTCGATACCAAATCGGAGACATTTTCCTAGCAAAACTAGCGCAGTGTATTACAGGGAAGGTATCAGGGTATGACTAAAGAAAAGCAACAGGGATTACATAAGACATAAGAAAACATTGAATATTAAGTTTGCGTGCCACACAACTTCTAAGGCAACAGGGAATTTCTGTAACTTGGGATCGATAATAAAGCTAAGTAGGTGAAAACATTGAATATTAAAACTAGAGACAAAAGTGTAAGGTGACCAGCGGGGGGAGGGCGTAAGAAACTATAAAGTGAAAGTGAGGGAAGTGGGGGGATAGGTAGGGTAAGCAGAAACAATGATGGAGAGGAAAGGATGAGGTAAAAGCATGTGATCGGGAGAAATGGGCGACAGAGGGAGGAAAGGGGCTGAGAGAAATTTGGACAGACAATAATCCAAGGTGGGGTGGGTGAGGGGGTGGAAATGGGAAGGAGAGATAAGGATGCAAGGAGAAACTATATAGTGAAAGGTGGGTAGCCTCACAAAGCTTCACTTTTCAAACATGTTCTTTAGGGAGTTTTATAACACACGTTTATGTGCCTGGTCTGATGGAAGTGAACGTTGAAGTTTCTAACCCTGCCCTGGTCCTCTCTGGTATCCAAGATAAAGAAACAGGAGGAAGGTTTTTCTCAGGGACGGGTCTGACATCTAGTGGAGTAACAGAGAAAATACACACAGCACCACAATAAGGGAAGGAGGGAGGAGTTGATTCAATGAAACTAAATCGGTTATGTTTTTAGAGATCAAAATAATGAATCAACTCCTTTCTGCAGATGTCTGGAATGCCTGCAGGTTAGCCTCATTCCTGGAGCCGAATTTGGGGCAAATGAGCCGGGATTTTCAGAATGAGCGTGAATTTTGGGATTAGCTCGCTTTGTGGAACAGCCCCCTTAGCACTTCACAGCAGAAACGATAATAAAGTAGTTCAGACCAGATCTCAGCCCAGCCGGAAGCAACAGGCGGCATAAGGAGGTCCTAACACTTGGCTTCTGGGCAGATTATCTCCTTGATTCTGAAGGTTTGAATGGCCGTTTTTATTTATAGCTTTATGAAAATAGAGAAATACATTTTCTGTAATGTACAAGTGTTTACTTTCTTCTTTCAGAGAACACAGCAGCAGTCCGTCTGGAAGATTTGATGTTTGCCACAGTGCTGGAATGACACCACCAGGAATGACACCACCACCATGTGGACAGGAATGACACCACCACCATGCATCCAGTTTTTAAGTGATTCGCCTTTTCCAGTTGCAAACACCTATGCAAATACTCCCATCTGTGACTCATACAGCGTCTTCAAGGCCAACATGGACTTTGGAATTCAAAATGCTCCAGGATCTGGATGTTCTTAAATCAGCAAGGTCATCATATTACAGTTACTGGGTTACCCCGTCAAGTTTAGCTGCTGTTGGCGCACTACTTAACACATTCATGTGACAAGCAACTATTGTTTTGTTGAACATTTATTTTATTCTGAATATTGTGTATGTTGGAAAAGTGACAGAAATGCTGGACATCATTTATAAATGATTTTATTAAAGAAAATTTAAAATGTTTCCTTGTGGTTAAATTTTGATATTTAAATCCATGCAAGTTGCTGTGTATTATGAACAATATTATTCAACTTAGCAAGAGGGAAAGGAATCACTACAAACATTAAAAACTGAAGGAAAAGCATGGCTGTCCATCAGTTGTAGAGCACCAGCTCGTTAATGGATGATGAGCGGAGTGCCCTTATTCCACATTAAAAAACTTAAGTTCAGTTAGTTTATATGTAAAACCCAGCTATGTCCTTCAGAGCCAAATACAGTTCTGTGGCTGATTCCCAGTCTTGTGGCTGCTGCAGTGTGTTTTGCTGTAAATATTCTTCAATGTTTGGATCACCACACAACCCAACTGGTAACCTCTCCTCAGGAAACACATCCAGGTCGCGCTCCTCAACAGCAAATCCACAGTCTCTTGAACCATATCTGCAAAATGAAAATAGAATAGTGAAGGTTTTTTATCAGACTTTTTTTGCTGACAATTTGGAAATGTATAAATCAACGCATGCAGTGACAGGTTATAAACTGCTGTATCATACTTATGTGTAAAATTATGAATATATATTAACCAACTTAAGCAATAACATAACACTTTGCATTTTGTTAAATTGCAAAAGCTTATTTCATTTTGTGAAGAACTCAAATTCCTGTGAGCCTAGAGATAGAGTTTGTTTGGAAACCCCCTGGACACGATGCAAGTCTGCTTGGCTGGATCCTGTGTTTGTTCCAGAGGTCTTTGCATTCATCCAGGTCTTTCTGTAGAATCCAGCAGAAGCAGAATCTCAGCAAGTATTGGTGTTCGTGGCTTCCATTGAAGTTTCCAGAGTCTCATAGGTCTCCAAACAAGTCCATCCAAAACTGAGACCTGGTAATAATATTTAAGAATCAATTTAGCTTTGTTCTTAGATATTTTATAGTGTTTGGAAAAAAAAGAACTCCCATTATATTTTGGTCCCATTTAAAACATGCCACATGAATGTCAAAACAAAGTAATGCATATTAGTTTTCCATAAATATTATAGCGACCCTGCTGTAATATTCTCGTTAACACTAGAACAGCCCCCAAACCTTCACTATTATGACAGCTGCATGCATTTTCAAATGAGCCTCGATGTTCTGAGCTCGCTTCATGGAACAACCCTCTGGTCTGCTATGGTCTGGAAACAGCTAACGCTAGGCTAATGCATCCATAAGTAGCTTGAACCTTTTATTATGCTAATTAACTTACTCGATGAGAGTGACGTGTCTCTGATGATAGATGCGTCATAAAGCCTCTTGCCGCTGCAAAAGTTCGGTGACTCCTCAACGAGCTTTTTCCCACAGTTAGGACAAAACATCCCATCGTTCTTCACACAGACATATATACGTACGTGGACTGGCGCTGCCTATTGGAGCTGCCGTAGTGGCCGGCCGCCATCTGGTGATTTTCTATATATGTATGCTCCCAACAAATATTTGCAACAATTAGATTCAGTCTATCATGGAGCGTTAAGATTTATTACAGGGTGCAAATTCCAAACACATAGTTGCACTTTGTATAATCTAGTCCAGTGTCCCTCCTTAGGCTAACACGGTGGCGACTATTGATATACAAAGCCATCATTGGGATGTTGCCCCCTTATTTATGTACACTTATGTCCTTTAAGAACAGCACTCTCCAGCTGGCAGGTCCTAGAGCTCGTACAGAATTAGGTAAGCAAGCATTTTGGATTTCTGCCCCTTCAGCCTGGAACATGCTACAGAATCACCTTAAATTAGAAAATCTGGTCTCATTTGGTCAATTTAAACAATTAGTAAAGGAACAGGAAGCAGTTACAATCGGCCCCTGTTCTTGCTTCCGAAATTAGGATTAGTGACAATGGTGATTGTCTAGACAAAAGTTTTATTTACTAAGGTTGGTCAAATAATGGTATCCCTTATGAATTGTGTCTGATATGTTCCTCTCCATTGACTGTGTGTGTGTGTGTGTGTGTGTGTGTGTGTGTGCACATATATAGTTTATTTTTGAGTATTTATTTAATGCTTGTAATAATGTTTTTTGCTTTTACTACTTGTATTTTATGTGAAACTTTTATGGCGGCTTTCTTGGCCAGGGCACCTTCGCAAAAGAGACTGGATCTCAAAGGATTTCCCTGGTTAAAAATAAATAAATAAATAAACATCTTAGTTAGGTCTCCATTCACCCCAGTGCATTCATTTCTACAGAGGAAGGTGCTTACCCAGCTAAAAAACACATTTTATTAAGCTTTTTCACAAAATCAGACACATGGTGCATTTCACAAAACAATTATTACCAACTGCAAAACCTATTGGTAACCTGCTAAAGCTTGTTCATCACGCTGGCTGAGGTTCACTCTGAGTGACTGTTCAATAAGAGAGTTTTTCAGAAATAATGACGAACATGCTCTGAATTTGCTTGACAGATTATGAAAACTTGTTCAACATTTCTGTTCATACTGTTTTAGAGGAAACGACTATTAAGCCTTCACAACAGATAATGCTGTAAAAAGCAGAGATGTATGGAAGCTGCTTCTGCTGGGAGGAACGAGAAGCTGCTGCTATGATGCACAGAAAAGTTCAGAGACTTTAAATTCTGATCAGAGAAACGCATCATAGCAGGTGAGAAAATGGTGATTTGTCATTTTCCATCTCTAGTTTTTGATAACTGTCGCTGCTCTTCTTGTTTTCTGTCCCTAATGTCTAGTAAACCAGAACATGAAGGGTTCAGCATCACAAAGGCCTCTCTTCTATCGGAAAACTGAATTAATTAGTGAATTAACATTAGTTACATCCAGACACAAACAATAATAAAGATTTATTCCTACCTCAGAAAGGAGCACACCCACCCGAGAGGCTCCCTTTAAAAAGAAGTCCATAAAAGAAACTCCATCTCCCATGATGCCTCAGTGCTGGTCACACCACAACAAACGAGAGGGAGGCAGCAGCTGGGAGAGGAGGACAGCGCTGGTTCTTCTCTCATGGAGCGGCTCCACTAGCAGCTGGAGGACGAGCTGCAGAAACATGGCCAGACGCCAGGAGGTGGAGCGCATCGCTAAAAAGCTGGACACGATGGTGCACAAGAAGAACACGGTGAGAGAACACCCAGCATCAGGTGATGAGCTCGACCTTGAACTGGGAAAGTTCTGGAACCTGCTGCTGGTGTTGGTTCGGCTGGTGTCCAGCTGCTTTGTTGGCTGCTTTGGTCAGTAAGGGGTTAATTAGAGCAGACGCACGTGCAGCTTCAGCTGTTTGTTCTCTTGTTTGTGTAGTTGTTGTTGTTGTTGTTACCAGTGGGCTTTAAAATGAACCTGAATGAAAGGATTAAGGAGTTATTCCTTAAAAACGCTTTAGTTTGTTTAGCGAAACAAAATCTAAAAGTATGTTTAAAACCTTGCAGGTAGAAATCCTAAAGACAAGCTAGAATTAATTAGATAGATGTGTATTAAGGATCATTTATAAAACTAAGCCCAACAATGATATGTGATAGAAGTGTTTACAGTAAGTTGCTTCAGGTTTAGGTACCCATCTTACCTTATTACCCCAAACGGGTGTGCTTACCCGTTAAAGCTACAGAGGCTCAGGTACTGGTAACAGACAGGTGAAAGGAACCCTTTGGTCATTAATGTACAAGCAAGTCCCAGGAGAGTGTAATGGTAAACCAGTGTTATGGCTGGAGAGTGATCCTCGGCCCGTGAGAGGCATGTATGAGTCTTCTGGAGAATTTGACACATTTAAAACATATTGCACCGTGTGATGATTCAGTAATGTAGATGGCCCCAGATATGGTTTTCATATGGGAGAGAAATGCAGAAAGTGGGAGGAAACGTCTCACCTTGGAAATGCTGACTTGTACAATAACCTGTCCTTTTGTTGGGGCAGAATTGCTTGTTTGTTTTATTTTTAAGAAAAATGGATAAAGTTAATTTAGCTGATATTGAGGGAAGGTTTGTGAGACCTAATCCAGGCATCTGTTCTCACTAGCTCATTATCTATTGGTTGTTCAAGTTCCTTTAGATTCTTGTGGGCAGAAAGCAAGTTTGTGTCATCCGAGGTTGGACAATATGTAAAATTTCTCAAACCGATATTCGACGTTCGCACAAATAATGATGGGCGACATATTTGTGCAGGTGACATTTAGACTTTTTGTGGGCCTGAGACACTGAATGCAGCGATCAACCAGTTACAATTGTTCTTGATCAGTTTGTTACTGAATAACTGAAGAATTTCTTCATCTCAAATGTCCAAAAGGGGTCCTCGTGAGAGATTGTTGTTTGTTGCTGCTGGATGTGTCAATCAACAAATTCTGTGCCACAATTGGTTTGAGCTACACACATGAACTTAGAGGTGGCACGTCTAGGGTGACCAGATCCCAACTTGCCAAATGTGGGCCAAAGACAACTTAATGTGGGACTCTATATATGTGGATTTGTGCACGCGCGTGCGTGTGTCTGTGTGTGAAATTGGAATATATGTTTTTTCAAACTAATCATTTTGAAGTTCTCTGACATAAGCAAGTCCAAAAGCTTTCAAACTAATTCACAGTTCCTTAAGTTACTACATCCTTAATTATGTACAGTTAAGCAGAATAGGGAGTCATCACATCAATTGCTCGTTCAACTATTCTTTAATGTGCTTTAAAACAACACAACCACCACAACTTCACACAAAACAAAATGTAAGTGTTTTACCTGAACAACATTATCTATTCAAGTAAAACAAATATATATGCCACATGTAGCACATAGGCTAAATAAATCTGAACAAAATATTAAATAAAATAAGAGCTCATTTCACTCAGCTCAGAATCACTAAACAAAATGATTTGTATTTACTAGACAGTGCCACCCATTGGTAGGGTAAAATTATGCACAAAATAAAACCATAAAATCAACCAAATGGAAAACTGTTAAGGATATAACAGAAACATACTAAATATAAAAAGTACGTTAAGCAATGCTCTTCCAGCACCAATGAGAGCCCTTGGCTGAAATCCTCTAATTAGTATCCATACAAACTCTTTTTCTCCATCACATTAACAACAGCAGACTGGCCTGGTCCACACAGGCACTGCAACCTCAGCACCATCTAAAGCACCTTGTGCTGAAACACAAGAACAACAGCACAGTGTTAAAATCTAGCATCACACTGGCCCAGTCTCCATAATATTCTAATCTGTATCTCTTATGTTTATCTTACCTTAGGTGTTCCTCTTGGATTTATATTTTTTGCTTGATCGTGCAGCTTCCAATAAGGTCTTCTGCTTAAGTGCATAGATGTAGAATTCCTTACAGCTGTACTCAAAGTTGGTCTTGACTTGAATTTCACTCTTGATGAGCTCCACAGAGCAACGGTTCCTCTGGACATTCCATGCAGCAGTCATGATGGAAAATACTCTCCACAGAAGCATTGGTTATGGGGATGCTGAAGAGAAAGGATGCAACAGCTGTCAGATTTGGTGTTGTTGTGCCTTTAAGCAACATGGACCACTTTTCCAAAACAGGAGCTCTTCTTTCTGTGATTTCCTGCTGGCGTGGCAGAGTCACACAGTACTCTTCATATAGTTCATCCATGTCCACTTTCTCCCTTATTTGTAGGACCTCCACAGCATCACTGAGTTGACAGAATGTGAACTTGCTCTTCAGTGCCAAATATGCAACATCTTTCTGATAGTTGTTGTCTGTGAAGTCATACCATTTTTCCAGGTAGTTGAGTGCAGTTTTGTAGAAGTTGGAAAAATCCTGTTTGATTGCTGCCGCCTTTTGCTCAGGAAACCGTTGGATAATAGCACTGGTTTCCATTCCAACAGCAGCACAACATCATGAAAGATCTTCAGCGTGTTTTTGAGGAAGGCTAAGTAGGTCTGCAACTCAAGGGGTTTCCCTTCACCATCTTGATCCATTTTGAACAGCTGCCACAGAGATTTTGGGCACTGATTCTCCCCCAGTGATAAGAAATAGCTCTTGATGGCTGTCCAGCTTTCATGTAGCCTCTGGACTAGGGGTAGGAATTGATACGTTTTTATCAATATCAATGGCATTGTCAATTCTATCTATCAATCCAATTCCCTTATCAATTCCCGAGTAGTTCAATAGGTGGCAGAAAATTAATCGCACCCAGTTTCCTGCATTATAACTGTCAGTTTATTTATGATAATCAATTGTACCTGGTATCGTTTGGAAAAATCATTCCAAATGTTCTCCTTTAAGCTCCTTGTGAAGGCAGAGTCATCTTCTTGCTGTAGTTTTTGCACGATGGGAAAAATCTCACCACAGGTCGGACTTTAGTCGCTGGAGTCTGCTAGTGTGGAGATGTGTATATAAGGTAGGGTGACCATATTTCCATTTCCAAAAACGAGGACAGAGGATCTGTGCCTACCAATGACGCCACACAAACCACGTTGGGACCCATTTTTTTCCCGGTGTTCTGTCAGAACTCCTGGCTTAGAACTAAAATATTAGATTCTGCCAACAAAATGGCTCTAGAACAATTCATATGTAAACAGAGGTGTTTTTGCAAACACTATAATTAATACTCCTGGGCAGGGTTTGAATTACACAGAGGATTCTGGGGGAGCCCAGTGACGGGGAGGGGGTGGGGGGCAGTGGCGGCTGGTGAATTTTTTTTGGGTGGGGCGCATTTTTTTATTTTATTTTTTTATGTTAGTTCTTGTGAATGGTTTTTATCTTGAGAGGCGCTATATAAACGATCGTTATTTTCTTTATTTGTAGGTCAGTTTTTCAGACGCGCTAACCACATATCACCACTAGGGAATGCCAAATTACCATTCTTATGCGTCACACAACTTGAAATCGACGGACTTTGTTGCTAAGTTAGCTAAGTAAGCAACAAAGTTGTTCCAAAAACATGCTTCATATTGACCAATATATGCAAACCTCACACACACTAAACAGGAAGAGGCTCTTTTAAACGATAGAATCCACGTTTTCTACCTCAACACCACCCAATGACTGCAAATGAAAAGCAAAACAAAGCTATTTTCATGAAGTCAAAAGCTAAATTCTGTCATACCTTGCTGGTCAAAATAATCCATCTTATAGTAAAAAATCCACTTGGTTCGTAGAATCCAATGATAAAAAGATGAAACTACTAGTTTTCTCCATAGTCAACGTTAGCAGCAGCCCCACAACAACAAAGGACGGTGAACTAGCCTGTGGAGAATTTTCCGGTTCTGTCTGGGCTGGGTGAGCTGACCAATCAGCATCCTCCTCCTGATCTGAGCAGACTCCCCCCGTTTGCTTGCGATCGCAACCATATGCGCCCAACAGCTCTCCTATTCCTTGTCGTTGGGGATCCAGCGCGCATGCTCCAGTTAGCCCGTATTAAGTCAATGGTAAAGATTGCTGCGACCGCGAGAGGACACGTGACAGGAAGTACGTCGACGTTCGGCCGTGTTAAAAGTATGAACTTAATTAAACTACAATTAAATGCAGATTACACACAGCACTTACAGCCCATAAGGTGTATAGATCGTTTAGTTTAAATTTTATGTTTTTTTAAATACATTTTGTGATTCCTCTCTTCTTCTTCCTCTTCCTGTGAGACTGGTGGGGCGGCGCCCTAGCGCCCCCTATGGACCAGCCGCCACTGGTGGGGGGTCTGTTTGCCTTGGTCCCTTGATACGGCCCTGGATGTGGGACTGAATTTTGAAGGTGATCTGAGTTGTATCAAATATATAAATATCACATGCTTATGAATTATTGCTTTATGAAGGTAAAAAGATGTAGTGGGATAAATCTACCAACATTTTCATTTTCAAGAACTTTGTTTAGTTTTCTTGTTTTTATTTGAATATTTTCCTGTCCTGTCTCTCTCTGATCTTCCTGCTTCTCCTCAATCCACCAGAATAAACTGTTTCCTGGCTTCCTCCTGATTCACCTCGAGTTACTTTTGAAGTAAACAGTACAAATGAATCTACTGGCTGAAAAATAGTGGAGTGTGCGCTGGCGGCCGCGCAGGTGAGGTGAAACCACCTGAGCACAGGTGAAGCGCTCCGCTGCGTGTCGTCAGACACGAATAAATGATACGATTAAAAGACAGAAGTACCAGATTATATGAACGGACATGAACGATCGCGTGTTAATTATATTTTTGGTGGCGCCACTTTGAGAACATTACTGTGGCCGTGCGCAGCTGCCCGGCGCATCAATAATCAGCATTATCTGTCCTCTCCGCTCAAAAACATCCCCGGTGCGCTGAGAGTCCATATAAATAATGTAATATAGGTAGAAACAGGATCTTTTTTCGGGCTTCCCTGGGTGTGTAGGTTGACGGCTTCCAGCTCCCCCGTAATTCAAACCCGGCTCCTGCATGCGTGAGCTGCGCAACGTGCGTGGTGACGTCATTTGCGCCGCCTGGAATTGATAAGAGAATCGTTTGCAAAAATGGCGAACGATTCCTAGGAATTGAAACAGTGGGAACCGGTTCTCAACAAGAACCGGTTTTCGATTCCCACCCCTAATGTTAACATTAGCATGTTTGTTTTTTGAAGACCATTAGTTTCTAAACCAGTCTAACGCCAGAGGGGTATTCCATGAAGCGGGTTTAGAACATCAAGGCTTTCCTGATAAGTTCTTGCTTGACAAAGGGCACCTGTTCACGCTAGGATTTGTCGGTTCCACGAACAATGCTCAGGTGGATTCCGTCCTATCTTTACTTCACGCTGCAGGCAAAAGTGAATCAAATCCATTTTTTTCCCACATCCAACCCATATCTGATTTTTTTTGTGACTGTCTGAACAGCACAGATCCGAGTTTTTCCAATCCGATCCAGATTGTTTTCATACGCGGTACTGATTCTGAAACATATCCGTAGTTTTTGAAAGTGGCTGCAGTCTGAAAGGTCATGTCGCATTAAATCTGCCTCCTATGTCACTGATCAGTGGAGGTGGGCGTCGTGTCAGGACTTTCCTGAAGAAAAGCGTTGACAGAGGGATTCAGAGGTCTGTCTGGACATCCTGTCAAGTTTTGGAAATTACAAATACAGGAGAGCATGAGAGCGGGAGGTGCTGCTGGAGCGAAGCTGGAACATTTTCAGTGAATACCAAAGACTGTATATAGAGGTGAATACTAACTCGGGAAGACGGCAGGAATAAAGAGTAAAATCATTTATAGTTTTTAAAACAGTTTCCAGCCCAAAACGGGAGACCTGACAGGTGTGATCCTGAAATTGTGGCTGAACTGTCAGTGAAGGCTTTCACATCACAACTCCACCTAAAACAGAGACAGGGTTCCCACTCATCCTGGAAAACCTTTTAAAATGATAGACCTATTTTCCAGTCATGGAAAACACCTGGAAAATGGGGAAAAAAGTAAAATGTCCTGGAAACGTTTGAGTTGTCCTGGAAAATAATTTTCTCTCTTTGTGGATGAACGCAAACGGCTAAACATTTCACGCATGAATGTCTGTTTTTAGCTGTCTTCAATGAGCGATATTGGGCTGTAGTGCTTGTCTGCTTTCATTCCTGTATCTAGCCGGCACAGCGCCCCATGTGCAATCAAATTGCATATTCCCTTAGAACAGTTCTGCTTCCCAGTGTTTGCATCTGTCTTTGTTTCTAGATTTATACATTTTTCAGACCCAAGTAAAGATTTGTTTCTCCAAAGGGCCAAAACTAGCAGTTCAAGAGTGCTGCTGTATCGCAGTATATCTAGCGAGAGGTTTTTCTCCTCTCTGTTAAATGACAGAGGAGCAGCGGAGAGCTGTGGGCGTGTCGTCACTCATGCCTTTGGTTTGGAGCCGTAGCAAACAGGACGACAGCTTTGAGATAGTGACAGGTAACAGGTAGTCTTACTGGGCCACGCTCCACTCAGTTTTTCATACTTGTTCTATTGTCCAACAGCAGAAACAAAAAACATGTGAAAGAGGAAAACTCCATGAATTCAGCTCTATCAAAATACTGTGTGTGCACAGAGAGCAGCTGTTTTAGCTCGATACACAGACCCTTAGGCAGCGCAGAGCCAGTGGGAACTGAAGACTGGCATGTTCATTTGAAGAAAGCTGTTAATGTACATAAATTGAATTCAACATGGATAAAATTAATAAATAGAAGGATTTTAAGTGGTAACCATAAATTTATCATAGTAATGCTACATACAAGCCAGACTAAAAAGGTAGCTAGCAAACAATAAGTGCTGCTTATCTCTGAGAGTTAGAAATAAATATGTTTCTGGTTCAATATGATTGTGGTGCTAGCGAGAGATATTAGCCTGGTCATCTTCCCTCAATCTTGTTTCTGGATGACTGGACTAACCTAAGATGACCAAAACTGGAACAACAGACTGCAGTTTAGCATCTAGCTCTGAAATAATCAGTAAAGTGTAATGTGGTGTATAGTAAGTATAATACATAGATTATGAAATATATGAAAAAGCTAAGGTATGAAAGGCCTAATTTATTGAGTAAGCAGTCAATATACACTCACCGGCCACTTTATTAGGTACACCTTGCTAGTACCAGGTTGGACCTCCTTTTGCCTTCAGAACTGCCTTAATCCTTCGTGGCATAGATTCAACAAGGTACTGGAAACGTTCCTCAGAGATTCTGGTGCATATTGACATGAGACTTGTCAGCTGCTCATCCATGACGCGAACCTCCCGTTCCACACATCCCAAAGGTGCTCTATTGGATTGAGATCTGGTAACTGTGGAGGCCATTTGAGTCCAGTGAACTCATTGTCGTGTTCAAGAAACCAGTCTGAGATGATTCCAGCTTTATGACATGGTGCATTATCAGAATCAGAAGGGTTTTATTGCCATATGTTCGAGAAATCACAACATTAGAAAACTGCTGCGGTACTTGGTGCAAAAAGAAAGATAAAAAATAAGAGATAAGCAAATATAAGAAGTAATAATATACTCATGATAAAATAATTATTATAAAAGGTGGCAATAACTAGAGAAGCAGCTACTATATACACGGTGCAGGTACTAATCAGAGTGGATCAGCTTCAGGTACAAACACAACACCGGGTCATGTGACTGGGACCAAGAGACTGGAGTGGGCAGCCCTAGGATTGACATTCATGAGTCCAACAGCAGAGGGGAAGAAACTGTTCTTGTGGCGAGAGGTTCTGGTCCGGATGGATCTGAACCTCCTGCCAGATGGGAGCGGGTCAAAGAGACAGTGTCCAGGGTGAGTCGGATCAGCTGTAAGCTGACCTGCACGCCTCAATGTCCTGGAGGTGTACAGGTCCTGTATGGAGGGGAGTTTACAGCCAATGACCTTCTCAGCAGAGCGTACAACACGCTGCAGCCTCTTCTTGTCCCTGGTGGTGGCTCCAGCGTACCACACGGTGATTGAGGAGGTGAGGATGGACTCGATGACTGCGGTGTAGAACTGCCTCATCCACTGTGCTGGCAGGTTGAATTTCTTCAGCTGCCTCAGGAAGTACATCCTCTGCTGGGCCTTTTTTATGATGGAGGTGATGGTGGGCTCCCACTTGAGGTCTTGGGTGATGGTGGTGCCCAGGAAGCGACATGAGTCCACCATCGTGATGGGAGTGTCAGACAGGGTTATGGGGGGAGGGGGGCTGTGTGCTTCCTAAAGTCCACAACAACCTCAGCTGTCTTCTGGGTGTTTAGCACCAGGTTGTTGTGGCTGCACCAGGACACCAGCCGTTCCACCTCCATTCTGTAGGCAGACTCATCCCCATCAGAGATGAGTCCAATCACGGTGGTGTCGTCTGCAAACTTGATTAGTTTGACAGACTCGTGGTTGGAGGTGCAGCTGTTGGTGTACAGGGAGAAGAGCAGAGGGGAGAGAACACAACCCTGCTGGAAGTAGCATCAGAAGATGGGTCCACTGTGGTCATAAAGGGATGGACATGCTCAGCAACAATACTCAGGTAGGCTGTGGCATTGCAACGATCATCAATTAGTACTAAGGAGCCCAAAGTGAGCCAAGAAAATGTCCCCAACACCATTACACCACCACCACCAGCCTGAACCGTTGATACAAGGCAGGATGGATCCATGCTTTCATGTTGTTGACGCCAAATTCTGACCCTACCATCTGAATGTTGCAGCAGAAATCGAGACTCATCAGACCAGGCAACATTTTTCCAATCTTCTATTGTCCAGTTTTGGTGAGCCTGTGTGAATTGTAGCCTCAGTTTCCTGTTCTTAGCTGACAGGAGTGGCACCCGGTGTGGTCTTCTGCTGCTGTAGCCCATCTGCCTTAAGGTTCCACGTGTTGTGTGTTCAGAGATGCTCTTCTGCAGACCTTGGTTGTAACGAGTGGTTATTTGAGTTACTGTTGCCTTTCTATCAGCTCCAACCAGTCTGACCATTCTCCTCTGACCTCTGGCATCAACAAGGCATTTTCACCCACAGAACTGCCGCTCACTGGATGTTTTCCCTTTTTCGGACCATTCTCTGTAAACCCTAGAGATGGTTCAATTCAATTCAATTCAGTTTATTTCTATAGCGCCAAATCACGACAAGAGTCGTCTCAAGGCACTTCACAAAGTAAACATTCCAATACAGTTCAGTTCATTAAGCCAATCAGTAAAAAAGTTTCCTATATAAGGAACCCAGCAGATTGCATCAAGACACTGACTGTGTGTTGATACAATCCTCATACTAAGCAAGCATGTAGCGACAGTGGGAAGGAAAACTCCCTTTTAACAGGAAGAAACCTCCAGAGGATCCTGGCTCAGTATGAGCAGCCATCCGCTACGACACACACACACACACACACACACACACACACACACACACCCACACACACACACACACACACACACACACACACACACCATATAGATCAAGTAGTGTTTCTATGGCTACACTGTGATTTCTTAGTAGAAGTTCTATTTAGTAAGAGAAACTTTATTGTCTTTATCTGAGTGAATCTATAATTAATTCAATAGGTGAACTAATAGTAGCACATTCTATGTTAAAGAAAGTGAGATGTAATATCAGGAGAGGGAGAATGTTCAGTGGTTGGCAGCAGTGTGCCAGCCGATGGCCCCCTCCATGAGGCCACCACAGCTCAGCAGAACGCCAGTGTAGCTTCTTCTGGGGAGAAAAACACTTAGAGAGAAAATAAAGTTAACAGCTGAAATAACAGGAAATAATGCAATTAGAGAGTGGTGGTAGAAGAGAGTAGCAGAGTGTGGAAAGTGGTCAGTATGTCCTCCAGCAGTCTAAGCCTATAGCAGCATAACTACAGAGATAACTCAGGATAACCTAGCCTTTTAGATGGAGGCATGTGGGAGGCAGGGCCAGGGAGAAAAGTCTTTAACGACAGTAGTCCCCTCTGTACACTCCACCTCCCTCTGCTCCCCACTCGTCTAAACCTGGGCTAACATCAGAATTTAACCATAAGCCCTATCAAATAGAAAAGTTTTGAGCCTAGTCTTAAAAGTAGACAAGGTGTCTGCCTCACGGACTAAAGCTGGGAGCTGGTTCCACAAGAGAGGAGCCTGATAGCTAAAAGATCTGCCTCCCATCCTACTTTTAGATATTCTAGGAACCACCAGTAAACCTGCAGTCTGAGAGCCAAGTGCTCTGTTAGGAACATATGGAACAATCAGATCACTGATGTATGATGGAGCTTGTTTATTAAGAGCTTTATATGTGAGAAGGAGGATCTTAAAATCTATTCTGAATTTAACAGGCAGCCAATGTAGGGAAGCTAAAACAGGAGAGATGTGGTCTCTCTTTTTAATTCTCATCAGAACTCTAGCTGCAGCATTTGTGATCCCAGAAGATCATCAGTTTTTGAAATACTCAGACCAGCCCATCTGGCACCAATGCCACGTTCAAAGTCACTTAAATCACCTTTCTTTCCCACTCTGAAGCTTGGTTTGAACTGCAGTGGATCATCTTGACCATGTCAACATGCCTAAATGCATTGAGTTGCCACCATGTGATTGGCTGATTAGTCATTTGTCACTGAGCAGTTGGACAGGTGTACCCAATAAAGTGGCCAGTGAGTGTAACCAGTAATAGACTTTCAAAATTGTGTTGTTGTCCTTTCTAGGCAGGTGTGACGATGTCAGGAAGACAAATTGCAAACTAGATAAATTGCATTTCTTGCAGAAATACGTTTGAATGCTTTGTTGCTGAATACGATAGCTGAAACTGCTGAATTGAAGCTAAAACTAAGCTTAATTGTCAAAATGTGCTGAATGTATTTGAAGTTTTAGGAGCAAAAATTGCTAAAAAGTTTTAAAAAGCCCAAAAAGTAAGTAGAGAATAGAGAAAAAATCCGAACCAGCAGAAAACTGAAATCTCTAAACATAGTTTAAAAAACTGAGTAGCTAAAATGTTTAAACAGCTCATATTTGAGTATAAGTAGTTAAATTTTCACAATTAGTTGAATTGTGAAATTAGCAGGATATGCTGAATTTTGAAACTGATAGCTGAGTAGCTGAACTGAAATAAGCAGTTTTCTGCTGCGAACATTTAGCGTAATTGTAAAAATGAGCTGAAAAGATTGAAAGATTTAGGAGCAAAAAATCACTAACAAGTGTATTAAAGCCAAATAAGTAAGTGGA
>SSNS01000625.1:64621-74725 GCA_006937985.1 Aphyosemion australe
GATGATTTAACAGTGTACTCACATGCTAAATCAATTGAAGAACTGAATTCAGTGTTGAATAATGAAGTAAAATCTGTGATGGACTGGGTGCTGCAAAATCAACTGGTATTGAATGTTGCTAAGACTAATTGCATTGTGATTGCTTCTAAACATTCTCTTAGAAGTAACCCTGTGTTAAAATTAAATATAGGAAATGAGTCAATTAAGCAAGTGCAGGAAACTAAACTTTTGGGTATTACCATAGATAATCAGTTGGCTTGGAAACAGCATATGAATACGATTGCAATTAAAATGGGTAGTGTTATAGGTTCCATCAAAAGATGTGCACCATTTTTGATTCAATCTGCACTGAAACAGCTAACTCAAGCATTGTTATTATCAAATTTGAATTATTGTCCGATAGTTTGGTCGAATGCAAATTTAGACATGATTGAAAAACTACAGAAAATCCAAAACAGAGCTGCACGATTAGTATTAAAGAGGGATTACAGGGCAAATGTAAGAGAAATGCACACTGAGCTGAATTGGCTACTTGTGAAGGACCGACTGTTATATTCACAGCTTATTTTTATTTGGAAGCTTAGGGTGATAAAGACGCCGTCCATTTTATATACGTCCCTTGAATTTAGTAAGGACAAGCATGTGTACGACACCAGACATGCTGAAGGAGGTAAATTCACATTGCCAAAAGTGAGCTCTAATGCTTTAAAAAATACAGCAATGTATAGAGGGATGTATGAGTGGAATCGTCTACCAAAGCAAATCACTCAGAATGGGAGTAAAAATTCATTTAAAACGAGATTAAAAGAATATTTATGTAGTAATGTGGGAGGAGGAACTCATTAAATTTTTATTTTTTTTTAAATAGCTAACCATATTATTATAGAAGATGTAATATAGGTGTATAGCATTATGGATGCCTTAGGATTTGAGAAGCTATATGATGGGATGGTTCATTGTTGGACTTGTGTTATTATCATCATTATTCATGAGGTTATTCATTCATGTTTTAGGTATTTAAATTGTACTTGTTGCTGTGGTTTTTTTTTTTTTTGTTGTTTTTATTTTTTATGTAAAATGTTATGAAATTGTATAATGTGGTCCCCAGGAAGAATAGCAGCAGCTTGCTGCAGCTAATGGGGTTCCAATAATAAAACGATAAAACCAGATGAAGAAGAAACTTATTTTACTACTAGGATATCTTTATGAGCCAGATTACACGGATGAAGAACTGCATTTGCTACACAAAACACACACATCAACACAGATTGTTGACAAAGCTACTGCAGTCTATGATCAACCATCGGTGTAAAGATGATTGCATAAATAATGCGCTAAAATGCGAAGATGATTGCATGAATACGGCAGACATAGCGGAATAAATAATTTTTTAAAAACAAAACTTACCCAGATTTCTGGTACGGCCGAACTCTTCAAAAACAGTCTTTCACTTTTCCTGAACTTTTTCCTGATGTAATCATCCTCTTTGAAGTGTGCACAAACGAAAGGTTTTGACTCGTTCCAGCTGAGAATCCTTGGAGTAGCCGATTGCTAAAAGCCACTGATGCCTTAGAGAAACGTCCTTAGCAGGAAAAGTGTCAAACCGAAAAGGTGATCTTGTAACATCCTTATTGTTACAACCCGGGAAACTGCAGGTACGCACCATGGCTCGATATATTTAAGAAAAACTACTTTTAAGTGACTTCCCAGATAACAAAATTCAGTTGAATCAACGTTTAAATATGGTTTGGCAGAAACGTTGAAATTGCATTGAATCCTGACGTTGAATGGATATGGAAAATGTCCCCTAGGCTTAGCGTTGAATCAACATTGGATTTTCAACCTTACTGATGTTAAATCAACAGTGATTCCACCATCATCTAAATGTGAATTTTCAGTTGATTTTATGTTGAATCAACATTCGATTTTCAACCATACCAACGCTAAATCAACAGTGATTCAACCATCATCTAAATGTGAATTTATGTTTAAATTTCAGTTGATTTTATGTTGAATCAACATTGGATTTTCAACCATACCAACGCTAAATCAACAGTGATTCAACCATCATCTAAATGTGAATTTTCAGTTGATTTTATGTTGAATCAACATTCGATTTTCAACCATACAGACGTTAAATCAACAGTGATTCAACCATCACCTAAATATGAATTTACATTTAAATTTCAGTTGATTTTATGTTGAAAAAATGTTACTGAATCAATATTGTTTCAACCATTATCTAAATGCAAATTAAAATGTTAATTTGGCTATTACTAAATGGTTTAATTTAGGTTTATTCCATTACCTTTTTAAAAAACATTTTTAAAAACTGAGATAATCATAAAAATACATAAAAGATAATCACTTATGCTCCTGAACATTTCTTTGAATACACATGTAAGTGTCCTATAATTTTTTCAGATGAAATCAAATAAACAGATAAAAGTGTAAAATAGTGAATAATCAAAGTTAAATAAAATCCTACAGAAATAAAGCAGTCAATTTATTTAACAGATAATTGTTTATTAGTTTATCACAATTAAGTTTAACAGGTAATAGTAGGTAGGTTAGGTAATTACCAGGCCCAAACAGAATATCCTTTGCAGTTAACGCCGTAATAGGACTACAACTAGAACTCCACCGCCATGACCCAAGAAGAGGACACTGTGGGAGAGAAGACAACACTTATGTCAGCACTCACAATGAAACTTTTTGCAGAGCAAACAGTAATTACAACCCCACTTCCAAAAAAGTTGGGACGCTTGGTGAAATCTCAATAAAAACAAAATACTATTTTTTCAAATCATGCAAGCCATTTATTTGATAGAGAATAGTGCAACATTTCAACTGTGTAAACTGGGGACTGCTTTGGGGGTTGAACATACACTCATATACTTGCAACATGCCTCAAACAGTTGGGATAGGGCCGATAAAATGCTGTAAAAGCTGAACACTAGACTAACATGGACTATTATCAAATATGTTTTTTGCATTATTTGAGAATTATAGTTTTTATTTTTTTTAAGTTCACACAAAATCCCAACTTTCTTGGAATTGGAGTTGTACTACTAAACAAATACTAATTATACAAACAGCAATTTAGAAATACCAAATTCACCTACATTTAGTCGTTAGTTTGCCTCCTGCATGCCAAAGGGTGTAACGTAGCCAACTTTTCACAGCGTCGCTGAAGGTCTGTTGTGTCAGTTTTCAGTCATACTGCCGACCAGCAGCTGAAAGACATAAATAATGCAAAAGTTGAATGACAATTTCATCACTAGGAACATCATTTCCTTTACATTCCTTAGATTTTTTACACACAGACTGTTCATCAAACAGGTCACAAGTAGGGATGCTCCGATCACATTTTTTTGCCCCCGATCTGAGTCCAAGTCATTTGATTTTGAGTATCTGCCAACACCAAGTCCCAATCCGATCCTTCAGCAAAGCATTAAAATATGAAGAAAAAAGGAAAACACATCCAAGTTGTCCTTTAAAGAGCGAGTAATGCCTAAATCAACTTTGCTGATAACCTGTATAGGTGAATGTCTAATAGTACTGTAGACATGTGTAGTCATTATTTTGGCTTTTTAGTGAATCTTATTTAAAATCTAAAAATTCAGCCTAAAACCGTAATTAGTTCTCCATCCTCAGATTAAAACTCTGCTCTACGTTGATTTTGAATCAGCCACAGATGATGGCTAAGGTGTGAGGGGTGACGTCTGTCCCATACTACTCCAGCCGAGTCTCGGCCGCACCTCCAGCTGGCTCAGCCACTCACCTGCTGATATGAAATGATACAACTCAGTACATTAATTAAAATATAATCTGTTTATAAGTAGTGTCGTTGCTCAAATTTCAAATTATTTACTCCCTCAATATGCGGAAGTGTTGAGCGATGTGTGTTCCTGTGATGAGGCAGGCACACTGCACCACGGCCGGCAGGCTAACTGTCCCTTCCTGTAACTACCATGAGCGGCTCAGGTGCTACAGAAGACTGAGAAACCCGGGTGTTTTGCTGTACATCTGCAATTTTTCTTAGTTTATTAGCGTAACTTTCCAAGTTACCACTGTGAACTGGGACTATTAGAGGCAAACTGGGACTTAATGGAGACTGGTGCTTTGCTTTGGTGATGCCTGAAGGGAAAAGTCAAAAGAGAAAGTAGTTTGTTTTGAAGNTATGTAATTCACAAACACTTCTATCTGTGAACGTAATTTAAACTGGATTATTGCCAACCCGTACATTATAGACATGCCACCATTACATTGTTACCAGTAGAAATGAAATGTTATTCAATATCTTAAAAGCTGTAAGACAGTTGAGGTGATAGCATGTTGTTTTGCATGTTATTGAACTGTTTTCTAATAATGTTCTGTTGTTAAATAAAGTAAAGGAAGGAGAGAAAAAATGTTTCCCTAGCAGGTTTTAAATGTTTAAAGCTTTCCCTGATCGAAGTTAAGTTGTGTAAATATTTGCACTTTGACAAAGTCATACAGTCATAAAATAAGATTTTGTCTTTGGAAAAATAGTTAACTGTAAAAAAAAAATGTATTTACTTACTGAGAGTAGTTTTAGAATGAAAAAAAAAGCATTAAAAATGTCAATAATCGAAGAATCGTGGCACCAATAATCGAATCGAACCAGAAACCATTATAATCGAAGAATCGAAGAATCGAAGCTCCCATAATCGAAATCGAATCGAATCGTGAAGTACCCTTTTTGGAGCACCCCTAGCTGTGAGAGGAAAATCTTTAAGACCTCAGAGAACTGAACATTAATGAAAACATGCATATTTTCAAACCTAAATACTTAAGGAAATCTACTGTCAGACATTTGGAATCTAAAGAGTTATGAACTTTTCTGTCCTGAGGGCAGAAGTAACCAGAGTTGTTTTTACTGTTGAGGCAAAATTTATCCACATTTGAAAATCCAGTTTACTGATTTAACTCAGTAAGCTGAGCAAGCAACACTTCCTGTTGTGTCATAAATTAACATTAAGCTCATTCTATTTACAGGACGGTGCTCTGGACCTGCTGAGGGAACTAAAAAACATGAAGATGTCTCTAGAAACTCTGCAGGTAGGTGATGCTTGATTGTACACACACACACACACACACACTTGTCCAAATGCTCGTTAACGCAAATTACTAATCAGCCAATCACATGGTGGCAGCTCAATGCATTTAGGCATGTTGACATGGTCAAGACGATCCGCTGCAGTTCAAACCGAGCTTCAGAACGGGGAAGAAAGGTGATTTAAGTGACTTTGAACGTGGCATTGTTGCCAGACAGGCTCGTCTGAGTATTTCAAAAACTGCTGATCTTCTGGGATCACAACCATCTCTAGGGTTTACAGAGAATGGTCTGAAAAAGGGAAAACATCCAGTGAGCGGCAGTTCTGTGGGTGAAAATGTCTTGTTGATGCCAGAGGTCGGAGGAGAATGGCCAGACTGGTTGGAGCTGATAGAAAGGCAACAGTGACTCAAATAACCACTCGTTACAACCAAGGTCTGCAGAAGAGCATCAGTGATCTCTTAAACGTCTGGTGAAATCAAATAGAAGAAAAACAACAATAGAACTCACTATGTTTAATAGTGAAAGCATTTCCACACGCACAATGCGAAGGGAACTCAAGGGATTGGGACTGAACAGCTGTTTAGCTGTGGAAAAACCACTAATCAATGAGGCAAACCGGAAAAAAGGCTTAAATTCGCTAGTTGGCATAAAGATTGGACTCAGGAGCAATGGAAGAAGGTCATGTTGTCTGATGAGTCCTGATGGACCCTGTTCCAGAGTGATGGGTGCATCAGGGTAAGAAGAGAGGCAGATGAAGTGATGCACCCATCATGCCTAGTGCCTACTGTACAAGCCTGTGGGGGCGGGGCTATGATCTGGGGTTGCTGCAGTTGGTCAGGTCTAGGTTCAGCAACAGGATGTGCTCCAAGAATGAGGTCAGCTGACTACCTGAATCTACTGAATGACCAGGTTATTCCATCAATGGATTTGTTCTTCCCTGATGGCACGGCCATATTCCAAGATGACAATGCCAGGATTCATCGAGCTCAAATAGTGAAAGCGGGTGTCTAATGCTACTGGCTAATGCTGAATGGTGGTCAGTTAAAATTTCATGGGGCTCTTTGGGATGGGGGACAGGCTTAGCAAAAAAAAAAAAAGAAGTTAACGTATTACCAGGGTTTTGAATTAGAGAGGCTAAGGTGAGCCTGGTTCCCCAAAAGGGTGATCGGCTCCAGAATCCCTCAACTCACACACCAAGTGGGAGCCCTGAAATTGATCCAGTTAACTATCGACATATAAATCTATGGACATAGCCCGCCCATTTGGATATTAATATTCAAAATTTTTCAAAATGAGAGGTTCCCACCACCTCCATTTTAGCCGTTACCTGGCCGTGACACACGCCTCGTCACTCCCAGACAATCCATAAATGGGAGAACAGGTGGAGCTGAGGGTGGGCGATAACAAACCAATGTAGCTACTAGCTAAACTGAGCTAACGCCCAAAGACGGAGCTCCGAGACAGCGAACCACGCAGCTGTCTGGCTTCCATGCGAGGCAGCAGCAGCGTTGGTCGTCTGTGCTCTAATATGGACTGTAAAAATACAAGCAGAGCCTCAGCGCTGCGATCGGAGCCAGGCGCCCTGGCTGCTTAGCTCACGCTTGGCTCCGGAGGAGGTCAGTGGGACATTAGCTACATGCTAACTCAGGCGCTTTTAGCGAGAGAAAAGCGGTTGAGCGACTCAAAAGTGTAACAAGATCAACTCAAACAGCTGAATTGTTTCTGTAGTCTCTCTCAGAGTTCCACAGGCAATGACCACAGCCTCAGCTGCAAACTTCCGTCTACTGGCTTTCTCGGGAGAAGGGAGTGTGCGGCTGCCTGTGTGTAGCAGCTTTTCCTGAATAGGAGACAGGAGAGGCCGGGCCCCCGCCTCGCTGGACTGCGTGCCTCCACAAGGATGAAGTGGCACATTCGCGTATCTTTGATCGCAGGGCTGCCGTTGTTAAAAGGAGAGGCACGTTGCCAAAACTCGGCAAACCTTTATTCTGCAGCGGCGACCGTGTTGGACCAACAAAGCATCCACTAGTTAGCCTCGGTTAGCTTACCTAGCTCGAGTTACGGTACCCAGCCAGCCCCACGAACATGTTATATTTCAACCCATCTTTGACCAAGCAGTGTTATGTTAAACACATAGCATCTTCCCCCATTCCACCAGCGAAATAAAGTGCATAAAAATAATTTTACTTATTGATAAAAATGAAGCAGAGACTTCTTGGATGGTATCTTGGTGCAATCAATTCCACAGCTTTCCCTCTTTGTCCAAATAATTCCATGATTAACATCCAAACACGAACACGCAGAAAACACAACTAAAGTCGAAATGGCTGAACATCTATTAACGTGAGGTTGAGACCTTCCTTGGAGCTAGCTGCTTGTGCTAGCTCTGAAGCTTGCTCTGACGCTCATGCTTCCTGTCAATCAAATCTAATTATTCATAATTTCAAACATTTAATGACACCTAAACGGAAGAGTTACAAAAAAATTCACCCCCTCAGAGTTGTCATGACTGTAAACTAAACCTATTAAACCTAGAATGGATTTTCGAACCAGGCTGTAAAGACATTTATTTCTGCTGTGAAACTGGCATTTTTAACATGGGAGTCAATGAGGATTTGCTCACTTCTGAACCAAGCCCTAGTGGATAAGGGGAGAACTGCAATTTTTGCCACTTCTTTGCATCATTTCTGAGCCAGAGGGGTTCCCGCTTGGTTTCAATGTATATTACATTATTTATACGGACTCTCAGCATACCGTGTGTACTGTAACCACCTCCCTCCCAAAACCCCACCACCCGCTATTATGGAGCTTTAAAGGACGTGATTGGATGACTTCACCACAACACCACACACACACACACACACACACACACACACACACACACACACACACACACACACACACACACACACACACACACACTAAGACACACTTCTGACCGAGCTCCCAGAGACCTGTTTGTAATTGTGCAAATTTCCTACATTTTATCACACTACAGGGTAATCACTTTTATGGATTTCCAGGAAATCATACATAATTCTTGAAAGGGGAAAACTCCAGATTGCAGCTTTAAAGGCAAACACATTGTATTTGTTTTCTGAAAACTTGTTGCAGTCGACCAGAGTTGGCATGTCGGTGAACGCTGTGAGGAAGCAGAGCAGTGATGAGGAGGTTCAGACTCTGGCTAAAGGTCTCATCAAGATGTGGAAGAAGCTGCTGGGTGGGTAGGTGTGTGTGTGTGTGTAAATGTGAGGACATTTTTCTGATCTTTGAGAAAATGCATATCCTCTCTAAAAAGTCACAGGGTTATTGCAGGTGTTTCTGTGAGAGTTCAGGGACACCTTTGGGAGAGCCTGGAGACCAAATGTAAACAAAAGGAGATGTAATCATGACTCATCGTGCCTAAGTTTAATAACATTTGCATTATAATAATTTTCTTCTGTTGTGCTTGTTTTTAATGTTTTCTTTTATTACCTCTTACTGTACAACTGTACTGAACAATAGTTCTCAATTGGGGGTGAGGGGCATGGGCACCCGAACCCCCCTCCTGTCAAGCTGTTTCCCGGGGGGGCAAAAAGGTCATAACGTAAATCCTCTAATATTGGCCTGTATTCCATTACCGGGCGGGTCTACTATATTAGCCGGTCTCGCTGTCAGCGGGGGAAAATAACGGCCGGTCTCTAATAGTGGCCGGGGCTACTATTAGAAACCACGTTTTTTTTCCTTCGTGTCCCAAAAGTAGTGCCACAAAAGACAAAACTACTGGGGTAAAGCCAGCCTCCACTCGGAGATCGACGGTAAAGTGAGCCCTCACTCGAATTTTTGAGGCGCATGCATACCAAGTTTTACGGTAACAGCGGCTGGCACTTTCTCTTCTATTCATGCCTGACGTGCCTCAGCGGAGCTCATCAGTGCCCAGGTGACATCACCACACCTGTGGCGTGCAGCGCACATTTCGCTATTTTTGCGGTGCAGATCCCAGAACTGCTTAGTTTAAAAGTTGGCTAGCTCATTATGTGGAAAAAGTAGGAAATCCAGGCAGCAGTTTTTCTGGAGAATTGAAAGGAGATACAGGAAGATGAGAGACAGGACAGGAAAATAGTCAAATAAAAAACAAGAAAACTAAATAAAGTTCTTGAAAAGGAAAAAGTAGGTAGATTTTTACCCACTACAAATGTTTAACAATATAAAGCAATAATTTATAAACATGTAATATTTAATTATTTCAGAAAATTCAGATCATTTTCAAAACTCAGGTCTGCACCCAGGGCCGTATCCAGGCATTTGGGGACCAAGGCAAAATACAGGGTGTAGCCCCCCCTTCCCCCCACACAATGTTTGCACACTCAGTTAATTTAAGATGGCAGCATGTTAAGTGTACAGTATGTTGTTGCATTTATTTCATACAAATTCATTTTCTGGGGGTCCTGGCCAGCTTTGGACACTTTCATGCCCAGGGGCAATCATCCTCCAGCCCTGATGGAGGTGATCAGAAGGACCTGCAGAGCAAAATCTTTCTGCTTCTGCTACTGTGTGTCTAGATTTCTAAGCTACACAAGATCAGCAGAAGAGAAACGTCCACGCAAAATGTTTCACTTCCTGTAGTCAGACAGAGCAGAGACGAGTGAACCTGCAGCTGATCTAACGTCAGAACATTCTCCGGATCGGCATACGCTCATTACTTTAAGTTTGTGATGAATATGAACATTGTAGTCAAATGCACTTTGTGTGCTTCACTAAAGAACTGTTGTTATATCTGACTGTTTTAACCACAACCCCTAGCCCAGTTAGATACCACATCACCTTCCACTGGATGTGTGATGAGCTAATTAAGCATCATGAGCTACATTTAGATTGCCAAATCCATATTATTTTGGTGAGAATAACGTAAAGTAATGTAATGCCTTACATTTTAAAATTAGTAATATTATAATGTAACAAATTACTTTAAAATGTGAGTAACAAGTAATAGATAATGCATTACAGTTTTGAAGTAACTTGCCCAACACTGCTGATTAATATATGTT
>SSNS01000625.1:96456-115513 GCA_006937985.1 Aphyosemion australe
TAGCTGTATCTGTCACGGTTCAGGTGCTACGAGCCTCAGAAGGAGGAGTGAGCCAGATTTTCTCCCATTGGCGCCCATTATAACTAATATCATTTTCTGCTCCAGACAGCTGAAATCTTCTCCTCATATATCCTACAGAATTCGACGTAGCCACACAAAAATTCACACAGAGCACCATCGACGCCTTCTGCTGCTGACGCTTTTGGAAGTTTTCTAATCGGTGCAATACTTTTTGAATGGTGATGAGAGATTCGAGGCCTCCAATGTGACTTTTGAAGCTGCAGACAAGCTGCAGACTGGCTTTCTCTAAAGAAAAATCTGCTACGACCACATCTTTTATAGTTCATGCATAATTTTTTTCAAATACAGAAGTTTTTTTTTGTCAGCTTCGATGGGATGTCTTTGTTTTAGCTGTAGCTGTCACGGTTCTTGAGTTACAAGCGTCAGAAGGAGGATTCAGCCACATTTTAATCCCACAAAAAACAGGCATTTTCTGCTCCAGACAGTAGAAATCATCTCATCATATCTCCTACAAATATTCTAGGTAGGCACACAAAAAATTAAATACAGCACCACCAAAGCCTTCTGATGCTTACGCTTTTGGAATTTTTCAAATCGGTGCAATACTTTTTGAATGGTGATGAGAAGTTGGAGGCCTCAGATCGGACATCTGAAGCACAGATCCAAAGCCTTCCTCGTTAAGGGGCCTGCCTGCTGCATCTAACAGCAGCAGACCAGTGGTGTGATAAGTGGTCTGATTGGTTAAGACGTTTCCCGCTATTTTGACTGTCTGACAGCTGATATACGGAAAAGCTATTTTAAGTACAATCCTACTGGAGATTTGTGGCTACTCTATAAGTCTGTCTGCTTGTTACAGCAAACCAGTATCAGAACCAGCATCTGGTTTAAGACCAGAACCAGGATCAGAACCAACACCAGAACCAGGTCCAGACCAGAACCAGCATATGGATCAGAACCAGGGCTAGATTAGAACCAGGCCCAGAACACTGACTGAAACCAAAGCCAGAATCAATATTGTCTCTCTCCCTCTATCTCTCTATCTCTCTCTCTCGCTCTCTACTCCCCCCCCCCCCCCCCCTGATTGGCTGAGAGTTTTAAAAAATTTTCTGGCTATACAGACATACACACCCACACATATTATACATCAAATTGATTGGCTTGGTCTCAGGAACCCAGTGCCCCCTCCATCCCTGCTTTCTGATTGGCTGAGAGAGTTCAAGCTTCTTCTTGGTTAACAGAAATACGCACCCAGACACGTTAACATCAAATCGATCGGCTTGGTCTTAGGAAACCAGCTGTCCACCATTCCTGCTCTCTGATTGGCTCAAAGAGTTCAAGCTTATTCTGGGTTAACAGAATTATGCACCCAGACATGTTATACACCAAATTGATCGGCTTGGTCTCAGGAAACCAGTCATCCACCATCCCTGGTCTTTGATTGGCTGAGAGAGTTTTGAAACTTCAAAGTTCAATTTCTGCTCTTTCTAACAGTTTATTTTTGATCTCATTCTGCTAACTTTGACAATTGAACTCATTTTCAACTTCACTTCAGTTCTAAGGCATGTTCATCTATCAGTTTCAGCTGCTAAATTCACAGTTCAGCTAATTGTGAAAATGTACCTATTAAACTATTTCTACTCAAATACCAGCTGTTTAAACATTTCAGCTGTCCAGTTTTTTAAATTGTGTACTGAGACTTCAGTTTTCTGATGTTTAGAATTGTTTTCTCATTTCTCCACTTACTTATTTGGCTTTATTACACTTGTTAGTGATTTTTTGCTCTTAAATCATTAAATCTTTTCAGCTCATTGTTACAATTAAGCTAAATTTTCGCAGCAGAAAACAGCTTATTTCAGTTCAGCTACTCAGCATCTTCAGCTATCAGTTTCAAATTTCAGCACATCCTGCTAAATTCACAATTCAACTAATTGTGAAAATTTAACTATTAAACTACTTATACTCAAGTATGAGCTGTTTAAACATTTAAGCAGAAATTTTTTTTAAACTATGTTTAGATATTTCATTTTTCTGCTGTTTAGGATTTTTTCTCTGTTCTCTACCTACTTTTCGGGCTTTTTAAAACTTTTTAGCAATTTTTGCTCCTAAATCTTCAAATACATTGACAATAAGCTTAGTTTTAGCTTCAATTCAGCAGTTTCAGCTATCATATTCAGCAATAAAGCATTCAAACGCATTTCTGCAAGAAATGCAATTCATCTAGTTTCTAATTTTAATTTGTCTTTTTCAAGCTCCAGCTTTTCCTTCTTGAGTTTTTAATTTTGATGTTTCAACTTCCACTGTGGATCTCTTTCCAGTATTTTCTGAAGCTCATCCTGGTCTCTCCGGTTCTGAGAAGAACACGGCCTTTTGGGGAACTCCTCCTGCGTCACTGGTGTGGGGCTTCCCTCCTCCGGTCTCCCATTTTGAATCTAAAATGTTTAATAATAAAACATGAATGTGGATAATTTAGGGCTTCATCATGAATGACCGTCACCTACCACCAGTGGCTGTCAGATCTGTCCCTTCCATCCTCAGCGCAGCGTTCACCCTCCCAGATCTTTGAGATGTCGGGAGCTGAACAACGCCATAAAGGCCGACAAAAACAGGTGAATCCGCTCCAAAAATATGAATAATTATAGAGCGGTGTTGCGAGGCGTTTGGAAGAGGACCCCCGCCAGCCTGGGGATTTTTAATAGCAGGCTGGTGTTTTTTGCTCGTGACGGATCTTTCAATTTTTTTCTCACCTCCTCAACTGTACGCACTCAGCCGTCACATCGTTATTAATGGCAGCAGTGATCATCTTCCTAACAGCACTTTTTTGTTTATATTTGTTTGATTACATTTTGTAGAAAATTGTCTCCCTCTTTTATTCTTGCTGCACTCGGGCTGATGCACTTAGGCAACGAGCACAGCAAAGCTCGTCTCTTCTCGTGAACGCGCACAATAGGACAGGCGCAGCTGCGACTGGTCCCAGTCTAAGTGCACTCGGCTCTAAGTCCTTACGTATAAGTTTGGGTTCTTGTCAGGGAAACGTACGGGCGATCCACGTTAAAACAATATTTTGCATCATTTTCTGATATCACCGACAAACTGAACAATAAAGTAACACCACTCATCTTTTATATTTTCATCAAAATAAAACGTAATTCCACGTTAGTTAGCTGGAATCGAGGCACAGTTGACGGAAACGCTGTTTCTGACCAGAGAGCACTCCCAAGGCAGGGGAACCCAACCCGGTCTCACAGCATTTCCCGGTCTCACGGCATTTTGTGACATAGTCACGAATTGCAATGTAATTTTCGTGCTCGTGGACACGGGTACGTCTTTTTTTTTTTCGTGCTACTCAACACAAATTTCAGCGCCATTGAAACACATGGGTCTATAAATCGTCACCTCAGCTCTTTGTTTTTTTTTAATCATTTAGAACTGTCTGCAGCACTACTTTTATTTAGCCCTTTAATCAATTTTTTGACACACGATTATTTATTTTGCTTTATTTTTGACGAGTTTTTATGGATTTAAATACTATCGTTTGTATTTTTTCCCATGATCTGTTTCATCCTACTTTTATTTAACAGAAAATTACTATTTTAATAAGGAAGAAACGTGTGGGAGATCGCTTTGAGGTTGCTTAAAGAGAAACTTTTCATTGAACACAAATCGGCATGTTTTATTGAGAAAGAACCGGAAGTTCCTCTAAACAAGAGGCAAAAGGAACTACAATGCCCATGAGGTCTTAGCTCGAGAGTGACGGGAAGCTTCCGTGTTTTTGAAATAGCATATAAAATGTACTACAATCCTCTTGCAGATTGTGTATTAGTACGTTTTTATCATTTGGTCATTTGACTCAATTTTAATGTACTTTTGTCCTGCTTCCCTAAATAAATGCTGTGATTTTACCATCAGGCAAGGAAAAACAAACTCTTTCATCCTATGTTTATTAATTTACAACAACAGAAAATGACTATTTAAAAAGGAAGAAAAGTGTGGGGGTCGCTTGGATATTGGTTAAAGAGAACCCTATTTTTCAGTGAACACAAATTGGACCGCAGCATGTTTTATTGAGAAAGAACCGGAAGTGCTTGAAGTCCCGGTGTCGGTACCAGATCTGCTCGGGTGCAAGATCGGCTCGGGGTCCTTCGCCGATGATGACGTCAAACTACGGCAAATCCACTCGGATTTCACACATAAGTTTTGGAAAGAGTTTAGCAGTTTTGTTGGATCTGCTCGTCGTGCCTGTAATGCTGGAAACCATCAGGACCATCAAGGTCACATTTCTTCTCATCAGAGAATAAAACTTTCTTCCACCTTTCATGTTTTGTGCTCTCTTGCTAAGTCCAAATGGTCACCTCTGGTGTTTAAGGAGACGAGGCCTTTGAAGACATGTTTGTTTTTGAAGCCCTTCAGTCTCAGATGTTGTCTGATGGTTATGTGCTGCTGTTGGTACCAGTAACAGCCTATAATTGGGTTGAGGATCGTCCAGTGTCTTGATGGACAGTCTGTTGGATCAAACGGCTCAGTGCTGATGAAATTCACTTTCAGTTTTTGTTCCCTAACCATCAGCATCATTTTGGCCTTTTAAAGGCAGGTGGTCTTAAAGCAAATTAAGCAGCTGAGGGCATTGTTAATCACTTTCAGCTGTATTGGTGTTCATGGACTTAACGACAGGTGCACTAAAGTGGCAACAATTACAAAACCCTCAAAACAGGACTGGTTTAACATGTGGAGGTCATTTCAAGTTTCTCCCTCTTGATCTTTTTTGGCTGGTTTTCCACTCGTGCTAGTTTTGGCTTGAGTAATTATCTCTACTGGCAGACGAGAGCAGGTTCACCCTGAGCACCTGTGATAGACGTGAAAGAGTCTGGAGAAGACAAGGAGAACGTTATGCTGCCTGCAACGTCATTCAACATGACAGGTTTGGTAGTGGGTCAGTGATGGTCTGGGGAGGTATATCCATGGAGGGACGCACAGACCTCTACTGCCTAGGAAATAGTGCTCTGACTGCCATAAGGTATTGAGATGAAATCCTTGAACCCTTTGTCAGACCCTACGCTGATGCAGTAGGTCCTGGTTTTCTCCTAATGCACGACAATGCCCGGCCTCATGTGGCAAGAGTATGCAGGCAGTACCTGGAAGATGAAGGAATTGAAACAATTGAATGGCCTTCACTTTCCCCTGACTTAAACCCAATAGAACATCTGTGGGACATTATGTTTCGGTCCATTAGGCGGCGCCAGGTTGCTCCTCAGACTGTACAAGAGCTCAGGGATGCCCTCACACAGATCTGGGAGGAAATGCCACAAGACACCATTCGTTGTCTCATTAGGAGCATGTCCCGACGTTGTCAAGCATGCACACAAGCTCGTGGGGGCCACACAAGATACTGAAAAGCATTTTGAGTTGCAGAAATTAAGTTTTTGAAATAATCTACTAGCCTGCCACATCTTCATTTCACTCTGATTTTAGGGTGTCTACAAAATTGAGCCCTCTGTAGTCTGAAACCTTTTATTTCCAATAAAAGACTTGGCATCCTTTTGTTCCTAAGACATTGCCCTGTCGTTATTTGTATAGATATCCAACTTCATATTGACATCTGATGTATCTAATGTGTTTCTTTAAAGTGTTCCTTTAATTTTTGTGAGCACTGTATATATATATATATATATATATATATATATATATATATATATATATATATATATATATATATATATATATTAGGGCCGGGACTCGATTAAAATTTTTAATCTAATTAATTAAAGGCTTTGTAATTAATTAATCAAAATTAATCGCATTTTAATTGCATATAAATATTTGACCTGAGAACAGTAAGAATTTTTTTTACATGGATTTTTAGTATACCATTGAATTGTCTGAATACATATAAGTTTAAGCAACAAAATATTGTTTATTATTGTTCAACCAAGTCCAACAGACCAGTGCATTAAGTGTAAATAGCATATTTAGAAAATAGTTGCCAACATTTCAGAAATTCAGGTACCCCATTAGGTGGGTAGACCTTCTGTAAACAGTTTTTTAAGTAAAACACAATACTTTCAAGTATATTTAGAACATTGTAAACCCTGAATATTACTGTAGAAAACAAATCTCTGCTGCGTCAGAGGCCATAACAGACTTTGTTGATTAACCAACAGCTGGTTTAAAAAAAAAAAATTCAGTCCAACTCTCAATAACCTTGGCCAATAAAATAAAGAATTCAACATAAAGTGCCAGTTGCAACAACAACATAATACATAGTTCAACATAAAGTGCACCATTTCAAATAAAATAAAAGTGCCAGTGATTGACCTCAGTCGCTACTCTTCCAACATCCTGATGTAAAATCACAAGTTAGTAACAACAACCCCATTGGTGTCAAGGATACCTGTATGACTATTCCTCTACTTCTCTTTCAGCCAGTTGCTGAGACAAACTAGCCTGTTAATATTTTCAGAGCTCAAGGCTGCCCTTTTCTTTTGAACTATGTTACCTGCCAGTGAGAAAAGTCTTTCGCAAGGGACAGAAGTGGCAGGGCTGCCCAGATACTTGCGGGCCAGGGCAGAAAGCTGTGGATGGGCTCCCTCATGAGTGGACCACCACTGCAGTGGGCAGTCAGTCTCACTGATGGTGGGCTCTGCCCTGTAGCGGGCCAGAGCTCTGTTGGGCCCCTCTTCTTCCTCTGATTCAGAGTCTGAATTAAACAGCAGGAGGCTCCTCTTCCTTGCTGGCTCCTCTGTAGGTTCTGGAGTGGCTCTGTTTGGTTCTGTTTGAAGCAGTGCCTCAATGCTGGTCCACACCCCTTCTCGCTCTCCTCTTGGTAGACACTTCAGGTCCTTAGAATCAGAATCAGTTATTGTCATATCACAGATTAACAGAATAAAAAGATCTGTGAAATAAATTGTCATACATCATTTCCATAGAAAGAAAGAAGGGGGAGGGGTCAAAATAAAGAGAAAAGAAAAACAACGAAGACATTACACATGTTACCTTAAAGCGTGGGTCGAGTGCTGTAGCTATGCTGAGCCATCCATGGTTAAGTGTTTCTAGACGTTGGGACAGGTCCTTTTTAAAGTCACCCTTGAACCTCACCACATAGGTTGGGTCATCATCTGAGACCTCCATGGAATGGGTCAGGTGACGGAGCGCAGGTAACACAAAAGAGCAGGAGACATAAGTCTCACCCCCAAGGAGCTCAGTCACATATCTGCAGAGGATAGTTTAGGAAAGTGATTAATTATTGTGCCAATTAACAGATGATTGAAAATAGTACCAACTTTATACTATAGTCATAGTGATATTGATATTCAATGCAAAAAAAAGGTGGGTATTTACCTGCATGGTTTAAGGAGAGTCTCGAGCCTCTGCAATCTGTCCCACTCAGCTGTAGTTAGCATGGTGAGATTGTGCTTCTGTTTGGCCAGAGTAACATTCACAGCCTCTTTGTTCTTCAGCAGTCGAGAGATCATAAATAGAGTTGAATTCCACCTTGTGGAAACATCCTGTATCAGTGGCTCTTTGTCTTGTCCAAGTTGTGTTTGCTCCTTGTGCAGTTCCTCTGTGTTTGAGGGGCTATGTTTAAAATGCCCCACTATTTTACGACATTTTGCCAATGTGGCTGTGAACCCACTGTTATCAAGGCAAACTGTGATGGTCCTCTGCAACATATGAGCAACACAAGGCATGTGCTGGAATGTGAGCTGTCTCATTGCAGCGATCATGGTTCGGGCACTGTCTGTTCCAATTGTGGTGACTTTTGGTGTGATTTCCCAGGCCTCTGCCACAGACTCAAAATCTTCTGCCACGTTTTCAGCAAAGTGCCTACTGGTGGTCTTCTGCATAGTTAAGGCAAATGAGTGAAGATGCCACTTGACGTCAATAAAGTGTCCCGTCACACCGAGGTAATTTGAATTGCTTACCGACGTCCAATGATCTCCAGTCAAGGCAACATACTCTGCTTTCTTCAATAAATTCTCTTTATCTTCCTTTTCATTGTCATAAAGCTGCTGGACTCTTTTTGTCACGGTCTTTTTGCATGGCAGCTCATATGTTGTGTCAGACGACGCAATCTGTAGCACATTTTGCAGGCCCTTATCTTCTACAACTCCAAGTGGTCGACAGTCGAGTGCAATCCAGTGAGCCAGGCTGTTGGTTATTTTTTCAGACGTGGATTTAGTTACCTTGGTCCTTAAACCAGTCACCTGGTGGAACGTGGGTTGGGTGAGGGTACTTGTACTCGGCGTCGGGCGAACGTCCACGCTAGCTGCTATATGCTTAGCATTGAGGTGATACTTCAGGCTCGATGTGCTGCGGTGATATGCAAATTCCTTGCTGCATAGCTTGCACACAACCGTGCTCTTATCCATGCTTCCATCCAGTCGTTTTTTATAACAAAACTTCCCATCCAAGGGGCCAACCAAAGCGGTCGCATCTTCGTTCATGTTCACTGTGGTTTGTTGTCATCCCAACGCTGGTTGGTGCGCCAGTATAATCGGTCCGCCGAAACTCGTGAAAGACGTTCCGCAGGTGCTTAAATAAGTGCGATTAAAATGCGTAAAAAATAAAAAAAACGCGTTATTTTTGTGTAATTAATTACTCTAAATTAACGCGTTAAAGTCCCGGCCCTAATGTATATACATATATATATATATATATATATATATATATATATATATATATATATATATATATATATACTGCTCACAAAAATTATTGGGCCTGGCATGAAATCAGTTAAACCTGTCTGATAATTTTCTGGTTGATTAAGCAGCTGAGGGCATTGTTAATCACTTTCAGCTGTATTGGTGTTCATGGACTTAACGACAGGTGCACTAAAGTGGCAACAATTACAAAACCCTCAAAACAGGACTGGTTTAACATGTGGAGGTCATTTCAAGTTTCTCCCTCTTGATCTTTTTTAGCTGGTTTTCCACTTGTGCTAGTTTTGGCTTGAGTAATTATCTCTACTGGCAGTATGAGGCGATTCCTTAACCCTACAGAAGTTGCACAGGTTGTCCAACTTCTCCAGGATGGCACATCCACACGTGCTGCAGCAAGAAGGTTTAATGTGTCTCCCAGCACAATCTCCAGAACATGGAGGAGATTTCAGGAGACTGGCGGTTATTCTCGGAGAGCTGGACAGGGCTGTAGAAGGTCCACAACCCATCAGCAGGACCGATACCTGCTCCTTTGTGCAAGGCGGAACAGGCTGAGCCCTGCTCGTGCCCTACAGAATGACCTCCAGAGGGCCACTGGTGTGAATGTCTCTACCCAAACAATCAGGAACAGACTTCATGAAGATGGCCTGAGGGCCCGACGTCCTGTGGTGGGCCCTGTGCTCACTGCCCAGCACCGTAGAGCTCGACTGGCATTTCCTCAAGAACACCAGAATTGGCAAGTCCGCCACTGGCGCCCTGTACGTTTTACAGACGAGAGCAGGTTCACCCTGAGCACCTGTGATAGACGTGAAAGAGTCTGGAGAAAACAAGGAGAACGTTATGCTGCCTGAAACGTCGTTCAACACGACAGGTTTGGTGGTGGGTCAGTGATGGTCTGGGGAGGCATATCCATGGAGGGACGCACAGACCTCTACTACTTAGGAAATGGTGCTCTGACTGCCATAAGGTATCCAGATGAAATCCTTGAACCCTTTGTCAGACCCTACGCTGATGCAGTAGGTCCTGGTTTTCTCCTAATGCACGACAATGCCCGGCCTCATGTGGCAAGAGTATGCAGGTAGTACCTGGAGAATGAAGGAATTCAAACAATGGAACATCTGTGGGACATTATGTTTCGGTCCATTAGGCGGCGCCAGGTTGCTCCTCAGACTGTACAAGAGCTCAGGGATGCCCTCACACAGATCTGGAAGGAAATGCCACAAGACACCATCCGTTGTCTCATTAGGAGCATGCCCCGACGTTGTCAAGCATGCACACAAGCTCGTGGGGGCCACACAAGATACTGAAAAGCATTTTGAGTTGCAGAAATTAAGTTTTTGAAATAATGGACTAGCCTGCCACATCTTCATTTCACTCTGATTTTAGGGTGTCTACACAATTGAGCCCTCTGTAGGCTGATAACTTTTATTTCCATTAAAAAACTTGGCATCCTTTTGTTCCTAAGACATTGCCCTGTTGTAATTTGTATAGATATCCAACTTCATATTGAGATCTGATGTATCTAATGTGTTTCTTTAGAGTGTTCCTTTAATTTTTGTGAGCAGTGTATATATATATATGTATGTATGTGTATATATATATATGTGTGTGTATATATATATATATATGTCAAAGCACAAACCAAGCATGAAGACAAAGGAATTGAGTGTAGACCTCTGAGACAGGATTGTCTTGAGGCACAAGGCTGGGGAAGGTAACAGAAACATTTCTGCTGCTTTAAAGGTTCCTATGAGCACAGTGGCCTCCATCATCCGTAAGTGGAAGAAGTTTGGAACCACCAAGACTCTTCCTAGAGCTGGCCGGCCTTCTAAGCTGAGTGAACAGGGGAGAAGGGCCTTGGTCAGGGAGGTGACCAATAGCCCGATGGTCACTTTGTCAGAGCTCCAGCAGTCCTCTGTGGAGAGAGGAAAACCTTCCAGAAGAACAACCATCTCTGCAGCAATCCACCAATCAGGCCTGTATGGTCGAGTGGCCAGACGGAAGCCTCTCCTTAGTAAAAGGCACATGGCAGCCCGCCTGGAGTTTGCCAAAAGGCACCTTAGGGGCTCTCAGACCATGAGAAACAAAATCCTCTGGTCTGATGAGACAAAAATTGAACTTTTTGGAGTGAATGCCAGGCGTTACATTTGGAGAAAATCAGGCACCGCTCATCACCAGGCCAATACCATCCCTACAGTGAAGCATGGTGGTGGCAGCATCGTGCTGTGGGGATGTTTTTCAGCGGCAGGAACTGGAAGACTAGTGAGGATAGAGGGAAAGAAAATATATGTGTGAGAAACAGAATGAATTATGGCTTACACGGCTCCTCATAGAAAAACATGAATTATTCTGAGTAATCGGAGTAAGAGATAACTGGATAGATTAGTTATGATCTGTGAAAAAGGGGTGGGAGTTTATAAGTGTATACTTCTTCCCACTCCTTTTCGAGCATGTGGCTCAAAGTAGATGGTAGAAACGTAAAATTAGCTTTTGGTTTTTGTTTTTTGTTTTTTTGTACTTTTGTGTGTGTAATCTTTGACAGTGTTGCATGTTTGAAAGAAAGAAAGAAAGAATTCTGAAGAAATAAATCAATTGTTATCTTTTTAATAAATGGATCTTATTAAATATCCATACATTTGCATTTACAAGCCAGGTGGGGGGATGTTTGTTACATTGAGTTGAACTGACTTTCTGAGATTCTGAGTTTCATTGTATGTAATGTTTTTTACCATCCTTAAATCATCTGGCCCTGGAATATAGTCAAACAGTCCAAAAGAGATTCAAAAACAGAATTTTTATTTTCTCACACAATTATATACAAGTTCAAACACTAGAAACATATGTTTCAGCGTTTGCATAGCCAGTATCCATCGTCCCCGCATTTGGCTCAAGTGAATTTTTCACATTTTGCACAGGTAAACCTGCTGCGGTTCCTGCTGCAACTCTCTAGCACCTGGCACAGCAACCTCAGCAGCCTTCCTCTCTGACTTTATTGCCTTGTGCTGCACGAATCGACAACAGAGTTCACTTGCTAGAAGACTCAGAAACCATCTTCTTTTGCCTTTCCACCCTGTACATGCCTTGTAAAGAATGAAGGCATATTCACTGCCGCCAGGTCCAACATATTGAAACAAACCGCTACTGGCCACCTGCGTGTTGCTGCTTTTATGGACTACATCCGCGCCATTTGGTCCAACACGTCGACACCACACTGTAAAAGTATAGAGTGAGAGAGAGTCATGAGTGTATGTGCTTTTTCTATGGGCCTGTATAGTTCATATAAATAAAAGATTGTATCACTGGTCTAAAATTATACACACATTCATGTACCTTCATGTAGTTGTAGTCTGCTATCGTGTTGGGTTTCCTCTTTCTGCCGGCACCGATCGTTACATCATGGTGCAAGGAACTTAGAACACACACAGTTTTTTTTTTGGTGCATACATTGTCAAGGAGACACTTCCACTTCTAAGCACTGAAGTGGAGAATACCTCTCGTGGTGCAGTGTGCAAGCTGAGAAAGTTCACGGCGAACTTTGTTTATCGTGCCCAGTAGCGTTGTTTTGCACTGAAGCAATCTGCGACAGTGCCCAGTAGCGTTGTTTTGCACTGAAGCAATCTGCGACAGTGCCAGTGAGGTGAAGAAATTGTTTGTCGTGACATTTCCCCAGCATCCAAAAATGGCTCCATCAGTTTCATGACCACATTCTCTGCCAGCCTCTTGCCCTTCTGAAGACTGGGGTCCTTTCCCAAGTAAGGGGATGCATTGCATACATATTTGGTCTCCAAATCTGTGGCCATCCAGAACGTGATCCCAAATTTGTCAGGCTTGGTTGCAATATACTGGGTAAATGGACAACGAACCTTGGTAGGGAACAGCTGTTCATCAATGGTCATGTGTTCTCCTGGAGTGAAACTGTCAGCACAGTTCTTGGTGAAGCATGTCCAGATGTCAGAGATCACTGCAAGTTTGTCTGTTTTTGCATGTTCTGCCCTCATATCCTTGTCATCAAATCGAAGCTGTTGCATAATTGAAATGAATCTATCTCTGGACATTGTCTCTTTGACTACTAGCACCAGAAATCTTTCCAACCAGCAATCCACAATGGCACCAACGGGACACATGATGGCTCTCACAAACAGAATTGAAATGAATGCCATCAGTTCATGAAGTGCCAACTTCCAGTCCACACAGCACACAGCAATCTACAGCATATATGTTGTGAACAAACCTTCCCCAACTGGTTTAACCTGGTTTGTGAATGCAAATGTGGGGGCCTCACAGGTAATGGCTATTTTGCAAAACAAAAGGAGGGGAACAATGGAGTGGGGAGAGGGGCTGGGTCCTGGATTTTACGCAAATTTGCGCAGGTTTAGTAAATCTAGTGTTAAAGTAGATAATTTAATTTTTGCCCATTTTTATACTTTTGCTCCCCAGAATAAACTAAAAAACAGTGATATAACGACCCAGTCACCTGAAACAAGGTGTCTCCTGCCTCTATAAAAATATATGTGAGTGTACAGTAAGGGGGGGAGGCAGGACACTTTTAATATGACCAGCTTCTTTACCTTCAACAGCTTAATGTGCTCACCTCAGTGTAAACAAGATATTACCCAACTTCTGAAACACTTAAATCACCCAGGAGGGGGTTGAGTCATTTAGAATAATTAATGATGGGTAGAGTCATTCATCTATGGATTACTCCCAAAAAATGCTTATTTTTATTTTTTTAAATAAAATGTGTAGATTACATAATAATTCTAATGCTTTTCAATAATCTGACATGCAGTTTGTCCGTTAGGCTGAATTCTAAAATGATTCTATTTAGGGCTGCACAATATATCGAAAATTTATCGTTATCGCAATATCAGCATGCGCAATAGGCATATCGCAAAGATCAGAAAAATATCGCAAATAATGGTCATCTCAGATTTTTGCTACACATAATGCATTTTGTCAATCAAATGGAAGCATGACGTTTTTGACAAATCAAATAGAGCCTTCACCCATTTGGCCAATTGGTTGGGTTCTTATAGGTTAGATGCCTTGGTGCCTAGGTGGACGGCACTTCATTTAGATGGCTAGCAAACACCTGAGTTAGCTTAAATAGCATCGCAATGACTGAGGGTAAGAAGTGTGTGGAAAATGTTAGCGAGAAAGAAGTCATGATTAAAACAGCATGACTATTATTTCAAAGTACTTGTGTTTAACAAACACAAGTACTTTGCAAGACATGCCAAACACTTGTGGCAACCATGAGGGGAAACATGACAAATATCCGTTGTCACCTCCAACGCAACCATAAAGATCTATATACTGGGCTCTAGAAAGCTAGCGTTAGCAAACCCAAAGTCTCTCACGTTAAGACAAGTAAGAGCACAACAGCCCAGCAGATGCCCATGGGTGGAACTCCTTATGAGAAACCATCAAAGTGGTACAAGGAAATAACGGAAGTAGTCAGTAAGTGCTACGGGAGTAAACATATCCATTTAGCTCTGTAAATGTTCTACAGCGTTGTCCTATTGTTTTGAATCGCTCCAACATATTTTAATGATTATTGTTTACAAAAATATTCAAACAGATCATGCTAATTTTGTAATGTAAACTTGCATGATTTAATTTTGTTACTGTATTAATACTAATGATAGAGGATGAAGTGGTGTGTCTAAGGTATATATACAAAAACTGCAGATTTAAGTATTTATTCATTTATCGCAAGTAATATCGATATCGCAATATTAAAGGGACTTTATGGACTTTGAAATTTTCATGCTCGCTATTGCCCCCTCAGGCCAAACATGTAACTGCAGCTTCAATAGTAAGCTCGTGCACGAGGCATGCATGCTGTACTCCTGAATGAAAACAACAGCTGAGTCAGTCCTGCTGCTGATGGCTCTGCTAAATTGTCTTTCAAATTTGCCTCCACACAATTAGCAATGTCCAATACAGAATATAATATAATATAATAGAATAGAATAGAATAGCCTTTATTGATTTTGTACAGGGTACAGTGTAATTGGAGTGCCACTCCCTTTGGTGCAAAATGTAAAAGAATACAAAAAATAATGCAGAAATGATGTAAATATAAAATCAACAATAATATGTGCAAATATATACACAGAGTAGCAGCATTAGTTGGGTTCTGTGCAGGCCACTATTGTAAGCAGAATTTTAGCATATTGAGTGAAACTCAAATAGCAAATATAATTGTTAGCCTATATAATAATTATAATTGTTATATAATTATAATTGTGATAATTGTCAGCTTCATCCAGGCCAATGCAAGGAAGTTGGTCAACCTCATCCTGTGATGCACACCTATTGCACAAGAAAAATAAATGTTATATAATCAGTGAATAGAAAGTGAGAGTGGGGATGTTACTACGGTATTAAAAAAAACAATAATAAAACATACCTTATTGATATTGGAGGTACATATTCTGAATCATACGGGTCTAAAGCTCCTTCCTTCTCTTTCCAGCTCTAATCTGGAAGTAAAAACAGCACCAAAACATGATTATATATACTGACATATAGCCATTGCATTTCTATGAGAATAATTTGTTACTTACACACTGTTTCCAAACTATTGGCTTGTTCCTCATCTAAAGAGTTCTTTCAGCTCCATCGATTTGATGCTACAAAAACAAACAGAAAACATCAATTACAAAAACATAGGTTATGAATCAAATGATAAAAGCCCTGCATGTTTCTGCCTTTACCAAGACTTCTCATAAATGATAACCAGGGCTGCTGCATAATTTATTCTCCACATCCAGACACAATTATCCTATCTTCTGTCTCATGAACAGAAGCTGGGATGTTTATGCCCACAAAGTTTTTCTTTTTTGCTCCAACAACACACTCCTCTGGTTATGACTTTTACTTTCTTGTGCTCCTGGTCTATATTTCCTCTCCACCTCCATGTATCCACCTGTCTGTCGGCACATCTGACGCTGGTCAGATGCTGCGTGTTGTCAGTCATTGAGGGAACGTGCACGGTGCCGTGCGTACAGCTCCGTCAGGCGCATTTGGAGAGGATGCATCCTAATTTGTGTCCCCTCTTGTAGCGTGTGTTCGGTTCTGCCTATCGGGAGGGACGGGTCAGCGGCGCTGGGGGGAATGTGTTTACTTGGAGATGGACATATATTTGCAGAAATCTCGGAGATTTCCACTAATAAATGAGCGGTAATAGTACCGGTACTCATCCTACCCTGGAAAAAAGTCCCAGTGCGCTGAGAAGTAAAAATAAGAATAATATTAATATCCTGACCAGCACTGACTCTGATGGAGACACGCTAGACAAGCAGCCTAAAAATGTCCCTATGACATACGTAAGCCCCCGGTTTGCTTTGAAAGCACCCACAACCCTTACCCCACACGTATTTAGTAATAATTTCTTACCTGTCCAGCAACAATGATGCCAACTGCGGGTCTTTTGTCTCAGCATTTTCCACTTCTCAAAAGCCGGCCGGACCGATGTTTATCCTCATTCTTTGTCTTCGGCAACCAGACTCGAGTTTTGCCCTTTTTGTGGCGCTGGAATACACTCTTGGGTTCTTTGTCTTGTTTGGGGTCTGGGCTGGAGTTTCGCTGGTGCTTGAAGCAGCTCTCTTCTTGTTCTTGGCTGAATCAGCTACCAAAACCACCTCTCGCTCTACCGCTAAGCCACAGCTAGCAAACAAACGCTGCAGGCGCGTGAGCGCGCATGACGTCATCACGCATTACGCTGCCTCTGGAGGACACCGGGGAAGCCTGCTTGCTCGACCCGAGCACAATCTTTTCTGTGAGTTTACAGGCCTACAGAGGCAATCACAGTGAAAATGCCAGGGCTCATTCTACAGGACCAGGGCATTGCAGGAGAATGTATGAGGAATAAATTTAAAATTTCTATACTTGTATTAGCTTTTAAACTTCCACTGTAGTGGCCTTTAAAGGTCAATAGGTCATCAGTTACATTGGTTATTAGAATGGTACAGTCTAGTCTGGTTCTCCAGCTGAACTGCTAAGGAATGTGTTTATGGGACATCGTGATGGGTTGTCATCAGAGAACAAGAACTGTTTATCAGAAAATCCAGAGGTGTCCCTTTAAGCACTGTTATCACATATCGCGGGTTTTCCTAATATCGTGCAGCCCTAATTCTATTATATGTTATACACTGCTCACAAAAATTAAAGGAACACATTATATACATCAGATCTCAATATGACGTTGGATATCTATACAAATAACGACAGGGCAATGTCTTAGGAACAAAAGGATGCCAAGTCTTTTAATGGAAATAAAGGTTTTCAGCCTACAGAGGGCTCAATTGTGTAGACACTAGGGCTGCACAATATATCGAAAATTTATCGTTATCGCAATATCAGCATGCGTAATAGGCATATTGCAAAGAACAGAAAAATATCGTAATTAATGGTCATCTCAGATTTTTGCTACACATAATGCATTTTGTCAATCAAATGGAAGCATGAAGTTTTTGACAAATCAGATAGAGCCCTTCACCCATTTGGCCAATCGGTTGGGTTCTTATAGGTTAAATGCCTTGGTGCCTCGGTGGACAGCACTTCTTTTGGATGGCTAGCAAACACCTGAGTTAGCTAGAGAGCATCACAATGACTGAGGGTAAGACATGTGTGGAAAATGTTAGCGAGAAAGAACTCATAATTCCAACAGCATGACTATTATTTCAAAGTACTTGTGTTCAACAAACACAAGTACTTTGCAAGACAAAGTGCCAAACACTTGTGGCAACCATGAGGGGAAACACGACAAATCTCCATTGTCACCTCCAACACAACCATAAAGATCTATATGCTGGGCTCTAGAAATGTAATGTGAACTTGCATGATTTCATTTTGTTACTGTATTAATACTAATGCTAGAGGATGGAGTGGTGTGTCTAAAGTATATATACAAAAACTGCAGATTTAAGTATTTGTTCATTTATCGCAAGTCATATCAATATCGTAATATTAAGCACTGTTATCGCATATCGCAGGTTTTCCTAATATCGTGCAGCCCTAGTAGACACCCTAAAATCAGAGTGAAATGAAGATGTGGCAGGCTAGTCCATTATTTCAAAAACTTAATTTCTGCAACTCAAAATGCTTTTCAGTATCTTGTGTGGCCCCCACGAGCTTGTGTGCATGCTTGACAACGTCGGGGTATGCTCCTAATGAGACAACGAATGGTGTCTTGTGGCATTTCCTCCCAGATCTGTGTGAGGGCATCCCTGAGCTCTTGTACAGTCTGAGGAGCAACCTGGCGCCGCCTAATGGACCGAAACATAATGTCCCACAGATGTTCTATTGGGTTTAAGTCAGGGGATCGTGAAGGCCATTCAATTGTTTCAATTCCTTCATCCTCCAGGTACTGCCTGCATACTCTTGCCACATGAGTCCGGGCATTGTCGTGCATTAGGAGAAAACCAGGACCTACTGCATCAGCGTAGGGTCTGACAAAGGGTTCAAGGATTTCATCTGGATACCTTATGGCAGTCAGAGCACCATTTCCTAGACAGTAGAGGTCTGTGCGTCCCTCCATGGATATGCCTCCCCAGACCATCACTGACCCACCACCAAACCTGTCATGTTGAACGACGTTGCAGGCAGCATAACGTTCTCCTTGTCTTCTCCAGACTCTTTCACGTCTATCACAGGTGCTCAGGGTGAACCTGCTCTCGTCTGTAAAAAGTACAGGGCGCCAGTGGCGGACTTGCCAATTCTGGTGTTCTTGAGCAAATGCCAGTCGAGCTCTACGGTGCTGGGCAGTGAGCACAGGGCCCACTACAGGACGTCGGGCCCTCAGGCCATCTTCATGAAGTCTGTTCCTGATTGTTTGGGTAGAGACATTCACACCAGTGGCCCTCTGGAGGTCATTCTGTAGGGCACGAGCAGTGCTCAGCCTGTTCCGCCTTGCACAAAGGAGCAGGTATCGGTCCTGCTGATGGGTTGTGGACCTTCTACGGCCCTGTCCAGCTCTCCGAGAATAACCGCCAGTCTCCTGAAATCTCCTCCATGTTCTGGAGATTGTGCTGGGAGACACATTAAACCTTCTTGCTGCAGCACGTGTGGATGTGCCATCCTGGAGAAGTTGGACAACCTGTGCAACTTCTGTAGGGTTAAGGAATCGCCTCATGCTGCCAGTAGAGATAATTACTCAAGCCAAAACTAGCACGAGTGGAAAACCAGCCAAAAAAGATCAAGAGGGAGAAACTTGAAATGACCTCCACATGTTAAACCAGTCCTGTTTTGAGGGTTTTGTAATTGTTGCCACTTTAGTGCACCTGTCGTTAAGTCCATGAACACCAATACAGCTGAAAGTGATTAACAATGCCCTCAGCTGCTTAATCAACCAGAAAATTATCAGACAGGTTTAA
>SSNS01000625.1:162496-201113 GCA_006937985.1 Aphyosemion australe
TTCATCACTTCCTTCAGTCACACGTTCACATCTCCTCCTCAGACTGAGCTGATGTTCTTCTAAAAGCTCCTGCAGACCAACATCTGCTGAGAAATGTGACACAGAGCAGATCTGAATGCTGCAGCAGAACCTCCAACATTTTATTGGTAGTTCAATCTGAATCATCTTCAGAATGATCTGAAATCTTCATTCTGAACCAAACAACAACGTGTTTTAAACCAACAGGTTAGCAGAAACGTCTCACCTGGTCCTGAGCTGCTCTGATTGGCTGTCTCTTCCTGATGTTCTGGAAGCTTCTTGTTGGCAGCAAACAGCCTGTATAGAGCTCCAGATTTAGGACTTTTCACATCAAACATTAAATGTGTTCAAACTTTTAGAGCAACTTTCATCCTGCTGTGATTCTGGAGAAACGTCTTCAAACTAAACAATCAAATCTCTTGGAGTCCGTGGGCACCGCAAACAAGATGGCAGCTGGTTAGAGGACCTCCGCTCTCTGACTTGTAATTTCGATAGTCCAGGGCCCTATCTATTGCCACTCTCCTTCAACCGTGTAGGTAGGAACCGTTGTCGCTCTTTTGAAGCAAAATAAGGAACATAATCCAGTAATGGCCGCCTTGAAGCAGACTAAAAGTTCGGGCCCCGTGGCAATCCGCAGCAGCCCTACATATCGGGAGGGAGGCGACGAGGCACCCGCACCACCAGACTTGGATAAGTTATTTACTGAAGTTTTTAAAATGAGTAGCACCCTGCAAAGTGTTGCCACCGATCTTTCTACAACAAAGCAAACGACAACCGAGTTGAATGCAAAGGTGGTAGTTATGCAGGAGAGGCTCACGGAGACTGAGACCCGAATTTCCTGCCTGGAGGACACTTGGGAGCGGATACATAATAACGATGGTGAGAGGAGCAAATAAGTTAACGCTATGCGGGACCGTATGGAGGCACTCGAAAACCACAGTAAGAGGAATAACGTGAGAGTGATTGGGTTGAAAGAGACTCTCGGGACTGGTGGGACAATGTTGAGCTGTGTTCGGAAGATGCTTGTTGAGGGCCTGGGGGTGCGGGATGATGCTGAATTTGAAATCGAACGTGCCCATCGTGCCTTTGCTCCGCTCCCAGATCCAAACCGAGCTTCAAGGCCGGTACTCATACGTTTTCTGAGACAATCAGCGAGGGATAAAGTAATTATGGCAGCCAAGGAGAAGCGTGGGTTTGACTGGGAAGGATGTCGGTTGTCTGTGTTTCCTGATTTGACCAAGGAGCTGGTGGAAAAAAGGAAGGCTACGCTACATGTGAAGTGGAAGGGGAAAAATGTCAGCTTCAACTCAGCAAAGGCAGCGGAAAAGTTCTTCAACAATGACGATAAACAGGAGGAGTGTGTGCAGCAAGGGGAAATCCCAAATCCGACTGATTGATGGCGTAACCTCAAGGAGCCTGAGACACCCTGTGTTTGATTGTCGGAGGGGGCAGATCTCATCAGATGTCATCCTGAGAGGAGAGAAGCAGAGCAGTGTCCTACAGACCTGATAAGGTTTTCATTTAGGTTCTTATTTTCTCAGGCTGCTTTAGACAGCCTTGTGTTTATTTTTTCATCTCTAATATTATTTCATCATCTATAGGAATGTTCCTTTTTCATTTGTTCTGTTTTGGCTGGATGCACTCATATAGCGGGTTTTTCTTCAGGGGAGAAAAGTTTGTTTTTGGTTACATGGATGGTTGCAGGTTCAAGTCACGTTGTAATGCATAATTTTAAATGGCAGGAAAATATGTAAAATGTATATCTTGGAATATTAATGGATGTGGAAATTCAACCAAAAGACGTAAATTACTTTCCTATTTAAAGTCAAACCAAGCGGATATAATTTTTCTTCAAGAAACTCACTTAAATGAGGGTGAAGAGCTGAGATTTAAAGGAGGTGGGGTAAATCATATTTTTCATAGTTCACATTCAAGTGTTCGCAATGGGGTAATTATTCTTGTTAAAAGAAATATCCATTTTTCACTGATTAAAGAAGTTAAAGATACAGAAGGAAGAATGATATGTGTTCAAGCTATGGTAGAAGGGGTGAAGTTAATACTGTGTAGTATTTATGCTCCAAATAAAGAAGATCCTCACTTCTTCCATCAGATAAACAAGGTGTTGGGAGATATGGAGGGACAAATAATACTAGCAGGTGATATAAATGAAGTGATGGATCCCATTTTGGACAGAAGTTCAGCTAAAGGCCCAATTAGCTCTAAAGGAAGAGATGCAGTTCATATGTTGCGGGAAGATATGGGCCTAATTGACATTTGGAGGCTAATCAATCCAGGAAAAAGGGAATACACTTTTTACTCTCATTGCCATAAATCTTACTCCAGAATTGATTTGTTTCTAATTTCAAAATCTATATTATATAACGCAATAAGTTGTGATATAAAAACTATTGCCTTGACGGATCATGCAGCGGTTGAACTCAACATTAAATTAGGACTGGGCAATATTAGAGGTTCAAGGTGGAGGATGAATGTCTCGCTTCTACAGGATAAATCATTTAAGGAACTTTTGGGCGAAGATCTTAAGTACTTTTTTGAAGTAAATATTGGCAGCACAGAGTATATTCAAAGCGTATGGGAAGCCTCTAAAGCGTATGTAAGGGGTAAATTGATAGCATATGCTTCAAAAAAGAAAAAGGATAATATCCTTCAGATTCAAGAATTGGAGAAGGAAATTAAATTGAATGAAAACATTTTGTCCACACAGTATAATGAATTAATCTATAGAGATATTTGTGGGCTTAAATTTCAGTTAAATGAAATGTATAATAAGAAAGTGGAATACTCCTTGTTCAGACTAAAAACCACATTTTATGAGGGAGGTGAGAAAACGGGGAAGATATTGGCAAGACAAGTTAAAAAGGAGGATTTCTCAAATACTATTCCTGCCATTAAACAAGGCGATTCTCTAGTAACTTCAGCAAAAGACATAAATAACGTATTCAAGCAATATTACGGAACATTATATACATCCAAGATGATTGATGCCGAGACCCAGAGAGGATGTGAAAAATTTTTCTCCAAACTCAACTTACCTAGACTACTTCAGGAGCAGGCGGAGCTGTTAGAGGGCCCAATAACGGAAGGAGAAATTAGAAAAGCGATCTCGTTGATGAGGAGGGGAAAATCCCCTGGTTACGATGGCCTCCCCGCTGAGTATTATAAAGAGTACATTGATATTCTTTCTCCAGTTTTACAGAAAGTGTTTCAAGAATCATTTGAAAGAGGACAACTCCCTTCTACATTTAACGAAGCGCTGATCTCTTTGATTCCAAAGAAAGACAGGGATAGTACAGATCCATCAAATTATAGGCCGATCAGCTTGCTGAATCTAGACTGTAAGATACTCACTAAGGTGCTAGCCCTGCGCTTACAACAAGTCCTTCCTAATATCATACACCCGAACCAGACAGGATTCATGAAAAACCGCTCTTCCGCCGATAACATTAGAAAACTGTTGCATTTAATGTGGTTGAGCCAGTCAAAAGATGAACCTGTAGCTGCTTTCTCCTTAGATGCGGAGAAGGCGTTCGATAAAGTTGAATGGGGTTTTCTTTTTTCTGCTTTATTAAATTTTGGATTTGGATCAAAATTTATTAATTGGGTTAAAATATTGTATAAAGAACCAAGGGCTGCAGTAATGACAAATGGAATTATTTCGCCTTTTTTCAGTTTGTCGTGTGGGACCCGACAAGGATGCTCTCTTAGTCCTCTATTATTCATTATTTTTATAGAAACTGTAGCAGTGAGTATTAGGACAAATACAGATATTAAAGGCATAAAGATGGGCCAGGAAGAACACAAACTACTTCTCTATGCAGATGATATTCTAGCAACTATAACTAATCCACTTACATCTTTACCAAACCTAATGGACAACATAGAATCCTATTCAAAAGTTTCCGGATATACAATTAATTGGTCTAAATCTGAGGCTATGCCACTGTCGGGTCTGTGTTATTCACACATGGTGGAGAAATTCAAATTTAAATGGACACCTAAAGGCATGAAATATCTGGGGATTAAACTGTGTCAAGAGTTAGATGAACTACCCTCACTAAATTTTAATCCAGTGCTGTCAAAAATTAAAACAACTTTTGAAAAATGGATAACACTAAAAATGTCTTTGTGGGGCAAGATTAATATCATTAAAATGATTATAGCACCCCAGTTCAACTACATAATCATGATGCTACCTATTTTAATCCCGCCGGACTTTTTTAAAAGGTATGAAGATTTAGTTAAACAATTTTTGTGGGAGGGTAAAAGAGCTAGAATAAAACTGGATAAATTGTATGCCCCCAGAGAGAAAGGTGGACTGGGACTTCCAGACTCAAAGCTTTATTATCTGTCATTTGAAATGGCAAAAGTAGTTAAACATTGGGAGGAGGGTAAAAATAAACAAGAATGGTTAAATATTGAATCAGACATTTGTTCACCATTCGACCCGAAACACAAATTGTCTCAAGAGATAGATACAACTAACCCGGTTGTTATTCATTCTTGTGAGGTCTGGTCTAAGGTGCACAAAATGTTAAAACTCTCGCATCATGTTCAGAAGTATGCATCTCTTTGGAATAATCCTGCTATATGTATTGGTAAAGCACCGGTGTTTTGGGGGCAGTGGCATTCACGTGGCATATGTAATATTGGAGATTTGTATAAAGATGGACAATTTATGTCCTATGAGGAATTAACATGTACATATAAATTGTAAGGTAAGGGGCATTTTTGGAAATATCTCCAAATGAGACATTGTGTGACTTCTAAATTTAAGGAAGCCCCTGAGAACAATATTTTGGGTTACATTGAAATGCCACGTGATCGCCACACGGCCTCTGTGTTTTATAAATTGTTTAACTATAGTCTAAGTGGTGAGTCTTCAAGTATTAAATTACTCTGGCAACGGGATTTAAATATAGAATACACAAATGAAAAATGGTTGAACATCTTATCTGACAGTGGTAAATATGTGAAGGAGGCCAGGAGTAAATTTATACAATACAAGGTGTTGCACAGGTATTATCATACTCCTACCAGGTTGCACAGAATGAAACTAATCCCGAATTATTTATGCTGGAAATGTAAAAGTGAGATGGGGACATATATACACTGTTTTTGGGAATGTCCCTTGGTCTCGCCCTTTTGGACTAGTGTCGTGAATGTCCTAAGTACCTGGTCTGGCGTAGAAGTTCCTCTGACTCCAGAACTTTGTCTACTGGGAGACAGTTCCCAAATGCCAAATATTTCGAAAGGTATCTTCTCCATCATGATGGTTGGATTAGTGACAGCATCCAGGATTATATTACGACACTGGAAGACTATGTTACGCCCTGACATCAATGAATGGATTACAGCAATGGTGGAAACAGCTGCTTACGAGGCCATGCTTGGCAAATTGAAAGGAAATAAAAACACTGACTGGAACAGTTTTTGGGATGCTTTGAAGTTACTACCTTGTGGCTGATATCTAATGGTATGCTGTCTGGATCTGGATTTCTGACTGACTACAATTACATACAGCTACTGTTCTATGCAAGAGTAACAGTTGATCCTGAAACTCTTTGAATCGTGAGTACCCTGAATGGGAAAGGGATTTGGGTGGGATGGGGATGGGGTGGGTGCACCAGCCTGGGGGTTTTATTTTATTTTATTTTTCTGGGGTTTGTGTTGTATATGTTTATCTTTTGTATGTTGTAAAAGTTCAGAAACCAATAAAAATTTAAATTATAAAAAAAAAAATCAAATCTCTCATTTAATCACAACTGAACAAACTGACAGGAAATCAAAGTCAAAACAGTGTTTCTGATGCTCTGATAACAGCTGCATTTTCACCTGCTCAACTTGGTTTGAAACACTTTAGAACTCCACTAATTCATCAGTTCTACCAGAAATCAGCACAAATCCTGGTTTTCTGTCTGAGGAGTCAAATCAATCAGTTAGAAACAGTTTTCTCACTTTGGGTCTGAAGGTCCAGATTCACTGAAGTCTGGAGGAAGAGGCATGGACCGGTCACTCTTCATAGACAGACAGCTGGGTTCTGGAGGTTCTGCTCTCCATCTGTGGTTCTGACCTCTGAAACACAAACATGTTGTAACTCAGATCACATCAATCAGTGAGAAAATCTCTGATGAAACCATTTCAGATGAATGTCAGTAAATTCTCCACACTGGACCTTTAATGTTGGTAACATCCTCTCAGATGATCAGAATCTAAACTCCATCATCTTCAGCCTCTGCATGTTTGATGTACAAAGAAGGAACAAAGTAAAGCTGCTGGTTTAAAGGTTCCTGAGATCAAAATTCACCTTCAGATGACTCGGTGTTAAATAGTGAAAACAACAAGTCACATGCTTTTATTTTGTAGGATCACATTCCAGCATCACTTCATCATGGCTCTTTGAAGACATCATGTCTGTAGAAAGTCTCTGACTTCTGCTCAGAAACATCTCTGGAGTTTGACTCATGACTTTTATTACATTTAACATCCAACGGATCTCCAACCAGGAGAACTCAGGACTTTTTCAGCCACATTTCTTCTCAGAGACGAAGGTTCAGAACTGTACTTCCAGCTTCCAACAATCTCTGAACTGGTTTTGTTTTCTTGATGCAGATGGATAACTGGACCCTTCTGAACCAGAGGAATTGATCAGAAACAACCACAGGATGTGTCTTCATCATGATGAAGGAGAAGCTGCTGACTGCATCACTCTGAGCTCTGATTGGATTTATTTAGCCTTTATTTAACCTGGAGGGTCTGACTGGGACAGAACATTTCTTCTTCCAGGACGTCCTGGTCCAGATGGAGGAGGAAACACAAACCAGAACCAGCAGCCATCTTGATGCAATAGTTAAAGAAGTGCTTCTTCATCCCTGCAGGACCTTTTCCACCTGGAGACTCTTCTTCCATTTGCTTTAAAACACGTCTGTTTGTTCCCTTTATTCTCATGCCACATTGTGTGTCGTAGGCAGTGTTGGGCAAGTTACTTCAAAACTGTAATGCATTATTTATTACTTGTTACTCACATTTTAAAGTAATTCATTACATTACAATATTACTCATTTTAAAATGTAAGGCATTACACTACTTTTGCATTACTTTAAGTTACTTTCACCAAAATAATATGGATTTGGGAATCTAAACGTAGCTCATGACGCTCAAGTAGCTCATTAGACATCCAGTTGAAGGTGATGTGTTATCAAACTGGGCTAGGGGTTGTGGTTAAAATAGAATAGAATAGAATAGAATAGACTTTATTGATCCCTCAGTGGGGAAATTCACTTGTCACAGCAGCACCATCACTCAAAAGGTAATTAGAAGAAGATAAAAAAAAAAAAAAAATTTTAATTAAAAAAACAAGGATACATCTATATACACATAGGCAGTGATCTACTATTATAATCCTAGATCAATAAAAAAAAACACAAATAAAAGATAAAAACAAACTTGGTACCAACACTATGCAGCATACTGTAAGAGACACAGACAACAATGTGAATCCGGTATTGCACAAGTATAGAACACATACTGAATATTGCATTGGTGTTATTGTGTACCAGGATGATACCAGCACAGCTTAAACTGAGGAGTTATACACTCTTACAGCAGAGGGGATGAAAGATCTACGATAGCGCTCAGTTTTACATCTGGGATGTCTCAGTCTACCTCTGGAGGAGCTGTCCATGATCTCAGTCAGATATAACAACAGTTCTTTAGGTGTAAAGAGCATTTGGCTACAATGTTCTTCATATCCTTATTCGTCACAAACTTAAAGTAACGGGCATTTGCCCATCTGGAGAATGTTCTATCTAACGTTAGATCAGCTGCAGGTTCACTCATCTCTGCTCTGTCTGACTACANCACGCAATAATGGTCAGAGACAGCCAAGTCGACAACAGAGAGCACACGGGTGGACAGGCCATACGTGATGACCAAGTCTAGGGTGTGCCCTCTGTTGTGAGTTGGCTGAGTGACATGTTGGCTAAAATCCATATAATTAAGAATATTTAAAAAGTCAGTTGATAAAGGGTCAAAAAGGTTATCTACCCCTTAACATTCCAGTGGCCCGCCCGCGGGCCCGCATCAACTTCCTGTTCTACTCCAAGTACTACCGCAACACCATTTAGGTACACATATAAAAGTTATACATCATTGGAAGGCTAAGAATCGTGAGATTCCAATGATGAATGCCAATCAAGCACAAAATCATAGCTGTAGACACAGTAAACACTTTTTCAAACCACTCGCAAATGCAAAATTATTATAATCTTACCTCTGATTCTTTATCAGATCTACAGAATGCAGCTATCTTGAACAAAAACAATTTTTTTTGTATCCAAAAGGGTCCAATAAAAGTACTCCAGTAAAATAGTTCAAGTCTTATGTCCACAATCCATCATAATGTGCTGCTGAAAGCCATCGAATATTCCTTCAAATACATCCGTTTTTCATTTTGTTTTGTTCACATTGTCCGCTAGCTTCTTCCTATTAGCGTCAAACATTTACTCAACCAAACATGATGGCTAAGCTTTTGATTGACATCTTACTTCATCCAATAGGAGATGGTTTACCCCCGCTGCAAATGCAGAATCTCTTCCTATTGGCCGATGACTAAAAAGCCCCTCCCTCTATTGTGATGCTTGTAGCTCGAGCCTGTCACGAAGCAGTTTGTTGGTGAGTCAAGCATCAGATAGCCAATGAAATTCAGAAAAGAATGGTATCTTACATGTGGGTGTCGGGTCTACCGAACAACTGCAAAGTTTGTGCGCAAAGAAACTTTTTCACAGCAGCAGTTTTGAAAGTTACCATCTCTACCTGATGACTACATACACCAGTGTGTGCCTCCTTTACTCTTTGTAAGTAACACTGAGAATGGAACTAGATGTGGGATAGTACAGTCCTGTGTGTAACCTTTCATTAGAGCCCAAGATCACGATTCTATGTTGAAGCATTCAAATATAAAAGACTTGTTTCCTAAGTCTGGGGCAGTGGTCTCCAAATGGCACAGCTTTTAAACACTTTTGACACGCCGGGACTTATCTTATAAAAACGTGCCAAATGCTCATTTTTAGGTTTATTACTGTAAAATTTGGCTTGGGACAAAGTAAGACTTCAGGCTATAGACATATAGTGTTTTCCAGTTCATGTCACATTGCTAATGTCATTTTTATGCATTTATTTTAAAAAAAATTAATAGGCGGCCATAAAATTTTTTTATTTTCAGTGCTTTATAGCTCTTATTACTCTATGACAGTATCACTTACACAAATTTTGACTGTTGTAGGGAAAACCTCTGAGTGTTTACTTTTAAAAAAACACCTCAACTATGTTTCTGGTGCAAATGGTTCAAGAACAGCATTAATTCAAATTCGGGGAGTGCTTTTTTAAAGCCTCTTGGGCAGAAATTGCAGGAATGTTAAGGGGTTAAAATCACCAGCTAAAATGATCTGTTCATAGGAATTATGTAAGTTTGATAAAAACTCTGAAAATTCTTCTATAAAAGGTGTGCTATTTTTTGAAGGTCTATAAACTGTAACACATAAAATCTGAGGATTTCCAAAAACAGCTGCATTATATTCAAAGGTGCTGAAATTATCAAATGAAACAGGTTTGGCGGTAAGTGTTGCTGAGCCTATGAAGGCAGTACCGCTTCCCCTTTTGCTGCTCCTTGTTGAATAAGTAAAGTTAAAATTTGGTGGGGAAGCCTCTGTGAGAACAACAGGGGCATCTGCACTCAGCCAGGTCTCTGTTAAAAAGAAGCCGTCCAAGTTATGGTCTAAAATCAAATCACTAATAATAAAAGTTTTGTTCAGCAGAGAGCGGACATTTAAAAGTGCCATATTAATGGTGACTGGAGAGGGGGTGACAGTATAATTCTGTGAAAGTGGAATTATTGGTAACTGTTTAAGATTATTGGGGTTGCATTTGTTTGGTTTATGGTAATGAGGCCGCTCTCTGCTGATGATGACAGGAATTAATGAGACAGAGTGAGGTCCAAGTCCAATATGTGAGTTACTGTTGAAATCAGAGCTGGGGTCATAGGAGCATGGACCAGCTGGACATCAGGATGTGGTTGAGGGGGTGGAGAGGGCAGGGGTAGCAGGGCATGGCGTGGTGAACAGTGGGGGTCGTGGACAGGAAAAACTCATTGCCAGGGCACGGGTACCCTGTCTATTTAGATGAAGCCCGTCTGCCCCAAAAAGGTGCCTCCTGCCCCAGAAGATGTTAAAATTGTCTATAAAACCAATGTTGTGCATCACGGTGGCAGAGGAGAGCCAAGTGTTCAAGGATAAAAGTCTACTAAAACGACCTATTCCTCTGCCAAAGGTGGGGGTGGGGACACATGTGAGGTTTTTAAAAGATTAAAAAGGTGAATAAAATCACGCTTCAGAAGCTCAGATTGCTGCTTGTGGATGTCGTTGGTGCCGGCGTGGATAAAAACTTTACTCACATGTGGATGGAGATTAATAAGAGCAGGGATTTTTGCTGCAATATCCATCACGGTTGCTCCAGGGAAAGACAGAGTGAGTGCTCCTCTCATCCGCACATTTCTCACGATGGAGTCCCTGATGATGAGTGTGGTGGGCGTGTTCGCGTGCTGATCGGTGTTGCTGGAAGTTTGGACAAGCTGAAGTCCAGGCGGAGAAGCAACTCCAGGGCTGCTGCGGCGTATGGTCATCACAGTAGACGCATTCCTTGGATCCGGGGTGAAGTGAAGTTCAGTAAATAGACTGAAGTTGTTGTCCACAAGTTAGCCTGGACGGAGGTGAACTGGTCCACACGTTAGCCTGGACAGAGGCGAACTGGTCCACACGTTAGCCTGGACAGAGGCGAACTGGTCCACACGTTAGCCTGGACAGAGGCGAACTGGTCCACACGTTAGCCTGGACGGAGGTGAACTGGTCCACAAGTTAGCCTGGACGGAGGTGAACTGGTCCACACGTTAGCCTGGACGGAGGCGAACTGGTCCACACGTTAGCCTGGACGGAGGCAAACTGGTCCACACGTTAGCCTCCGCTGGACGGAGGCAAACTGGTCCACACGTTAGCCTGGACGGAGGTGAACTGGTCCACACGTTAGCCTGGACGGAGGTGAACTGGTCCACAAGTTAGCCTGGACGGAGGTGAACTGGTCCACAAGTTAGCCTGGACGGAGGCAAACTGGTCCACAAGTTAGCCTGGACGGAGGTGAACTGGTCCACAAGTTAGCCTGGACGGAGGCGAACTGGTCCACACGTTAGCCTGGACGGAGGCAAACTGGTCCACACGTTAGCCTGGACGGAGGCGAACTGGTCCACACGTTAGCCTGGACGGAGGTGAACTGGTCCACACATTAGCCTGGACGGAGGCAAACTGGTCCACACGTTAGCCTGGACGGAGGCGAACTGGTCCACACGTTAGCCTGGACGGAGGTGAACTGGTCCACACGTTAGCCTGGATGGAGGTGGACTGGTCCACACGTTAGTCTGGATGGAGGTGAACTGGTTCTAATCCAGCTGAAGCACCCAGATAATAGCCTGGCCTGCCAGACACGCCCTCTGTCTCTTCTACACAGAGAACTAGTCTGGTAACGTTCCTATTCAAATAACCCCACCCCCTGAGAGTTCTCACCGAGCCTATCAGCGCTGAGCAGCGTACGTCACACACAGCGATGCTCAGTTTCTCATAAACAACAAAGATGGCGTCTGAAGCGGAGCTCGCTGCGGCTCTTTCCTCTGTTCTAAATGACTTGGACATGTCTTTAAAACCACAACATGAATTAGCGCTGAAAGCCTTTTCTTCTAAAGCAAGATGTTAAAGTCCCAAGTCATCATCATCAATGGTGAAATTACATCTCTGCATTTGACCCATCCCCGTGGTGGGGAGCGGTGAGCTGCAGCTGTGGCTGCGCTCGGGAAGTATTTGGTGGTTTGCCCTGTGCTACCCACAGACATATATACGTAGACGCCTCCCGGACTGGTGCTGCCGTAGTGGCTGGCTGCCATCTTAGATGGGTCTCCATTCGCCCCCAGTGCATTCATTTCTACTGAGGAAGGTGCTTACCCAGCTAAAAACACATATTGTGGTGTCATCTTTACTTGCGCTAATAGAGCAACAAGTAAAAAGAGCCAGAAAGCTGGGGTTAACTGCAGTGCAGCTTGGTGTGAACAGTGAGAGGGAGATTGTTAGCAGCGCTCCTTTGATGCCATCTTTGACTACAGCTAAAAAACTACAGCGTTGCGCGATACGTTGTCATTTCCACCTTTTTTCAGATTGGTTATTTTTGAGCTGGCTAGTCTCGCCCCTCATGGTGCTCGCGGCCTCTGAGTATCCAGACTCTTCCGCTGAGTAGCCAGAGGGAGAGTCTGGCAGGCCAGGCTACCCAGATAATGTGGTTGGACCCGACTTCCTCTGCATGTAAACGGCTCAGTCCATCTGGTACTGGTTGGGCACTCACCTTCCATAAGCAGTCTTCTGATAATATCATCAGCACAAATTAATTCACGTAACACCATCAAACAGTCCAGTACGTACCAAATCAGCTGTGCTGCAGCGTTGTTGTCCAGTCCTTCAGCCATTGTTCATATCCTGTTTTAACTCTGTCTGCTTCACTCCCGCCAGTGTTTGTTTACCGCCTGTGTTGCTACAAGCTAACCGGAGGAATGTCGACACGAAAGGGTGCATGTCGCCACCTACCGTAGCGGAGTGGATCGCACTTTACTCGATAGTTCAATTTTCTAACGTACGTGTAACCCAGGATAAAGACTCCCAGTTTATTACTGTAGATCGAGTTAGTTGAGCATTTAAACACACTGAGTGAGTACTTGAAGTAGATAAAGTGAAGGAGCTGCGGGTGTGTGTGGGGTGTCTCTGATCCAGGTCCCGGTGGATTCTCTCAGCGGTTACGTAGGTGTGTCAGTTTGGAATTATGGCAGAAAAGGTGCAACAACAGGTTTAGGTAAGATAGGTTACGTTTTTATGGTAAATATTTGACATAACACCTTCTAGGGTTCTACAACCCCCCCAAGGTGCTTTACAACACAACCAGGCATTCACCCCACCCACACAGACATTCACATGTTGTTGGACAGCATCCCTTTGTGTCTGGGTGTTGTGCCATAAAGTGATCAAACCTGTAGTAATAATTTATGTTCATCCTACCTCTGAGCTAGCCCCCCCCCCAGGATCATTGAGACCTGTGGGACCCCAATCTCGTTGCAGGGTTCTAGTCTGAACACCTTCCCAGGTGGGGGATCAGTTTTTTGGCAAAGCCATCACTTTATGGCACAACATCGGCATTCGCACAAATTCTGGATACATGGCTGAGGAGGGGAGAGGAGCTTGAAGAAAGGAGGTTGGACTTTTTCAAAATGTAGCTGCTAGAACATGTTTCCCTGAGATCATCTACCCCACCGTTAAAGACTTTCTATGTAAAAGTTAAAGGTTTTACTTTTTCAGTGAGCGGCAGGTTATCAATCCTCTTGGTGAGGTTCTGCAGCTGAGCGTAGTACCAGTCTTTCTCCTTTTCCTCCTTGTCCAGTTCAGACAATAAAAGAGACCTGTGAAGGAGAAGCAACCAATCACAGAGAAGAAGATGAGTTTATCACATCAGCTGATCTGATTTTGGTTCTGACTGTTATTGGTACCTTTCATTCTCCAGCTCCTCTAGGCAGCGATCATGGCCGTCTCTGCCCACAGACGGCAGCCCTCTCCGGGGAAAGGCAGAAGCCCCAGAAGAACCCAAAGCTCCAGAACCTCCAGCTGCTCCAGAGGAAGAGGAGGCCGAGCTCGAGGAGGAGGAGGAGGGAGGCAGAGCAGGCCTGGTCCTGGGCTTGAAACCAGCCGAGTCCAGACTTATCCCTACTGAACAAAACCGAGCCCAGTGAGGTAGGGGTGTTCCAAAAAGGGTACTTCACGATTCGATTTTGATTCTGGGAGCTTCGATGCTTCGATTATAATGGTTGTTGGTTCGATTCGATTACTGGTGCCACGATTCTTCGATTATTGACATTTTTAATGCTTTTTTTTCATACGAGATTGATTGTCTTCTTCTTTGTCTACATTTGTAAATAAATAACCTATCAATTAACTAAGTTCCTCTAAAACTACTCTCAGTAACTAAATACTTTTTTTTTTTACATTTAACTATTGGTGGAGCCAATTGCCACATGAGGGCGCTGTGGAGTGAAAAGGTATAAAGGTAACCCAATCAAGGAACACAGGTGTGATATGTTTGGGAGACAAATGGTTTTGACCGTGCTAAAGGGATTGTGTTGAATGAATACATAACAAGGGCAGATGGTCTGTACTTTATTTTTTATTATTTTTATTTTTGTGAATGTCTGCAATAAATAACGCAAAACTGAAGAAAGATCGTTGGACCATAGCTTTATTTTTGGATTCAATAACCAAGGACATGATTATCTAACATCACCACACACTTGAAGTGCGCGTTATCCAATCACTACAAATCACCACATCATTAAGTCAAAACCATCTCTCTCTCTCTGGCTCTGATGAGGATTGGAAAGGGGCAAAGGAAAGGAAGGATGGTGATCGTTGTTGCTACACGCCGCCCATGATGAGTTCCACCTGGCGAGCAAAGCACTGGGTGCGACGCTCCACGCAGGAAAGGAAAAAGGTGGTGTAAAGGTGCTGCGAAACAACGTTGTCGGGGCGGACTGGGTCCTTCCGGGAAGAAGACGGCAGCAGGAGAGCGGTGGCGTGAAGGAAGGCGAGCAAGCAACAGAACAAGGCGGTCCAATAAGGAGGACGGAGGCTGGAGCGAACGGGAGCTGTGGAGCTGGGCTTACGGAGTTAAAGGTTCGGAACCAGAAGTAAAAAAAAAGCGACGTGGCAGGAGCGACGCTACAGGATGGAAAGGATGGAAAGTCATGAGTCACCAAGCATGTAAGACTGGGATTTTTAGGACGCCAGCTTGAGGTATTTAAGATGCTACATACATTATTACAAAGTAAAAGGGTGTGTGCACACAAACTAAATAACGACAAGGCCTTACTAAGTCCAATGCTTTGGTGAAAAGAAACTGACTTGAACTAAAGAAGAAATAAAGACTATGGTTTTTTTTTTGGTTGTTTGGGGTCAACTGACTCTTGTATAAATCCAAACAGAATGAATGTGGATAAAATACAGGAAACCCCGCCAAGTGCTGTTGAGCACAAAGCGGAGGTGTGTGAGGAAAAAAGAGTAATTAAGTTAACAGAAAAGGCACTTCTTGCTAAAATAGATAACTTAGAAAAAAGAAGGAAATCTTTGTTGCATAAAGCATCTGGTGTAAAGAAACAAATGTTGGAGCTAATATCCAAACATGGGTCATTTGAAGAGGTTAAAGATGCGTTTTCAACATATGAGATTCTTGTTAAAGATGTCAAAGATACACATGAATGTTTAATGGGGTTTTCACCTGCTTCTGAAGAGGAAAAGCACGAGACGTGGTTTACAGCAAAGCTTTTAAGTGTTTCTGATTGTGTTGATGCTGTAACAGCATATTTGAAAGGTGTTAAAGTGGATAAAGACGTGTGTGAGCATGTGGATGATATAAAACCGAGTGACAGTGCAATGTAATGTGTCAAAATCCTCAAAGTGAACCAGATCGTCAAGATCAAACCATTCCACCAAGTCTTCTACTCTAAGAGCACAAGCAGAAGCCAAAAGGGCAGCTCTTATGGCAAAGGAAAGCACATTACAGGAGAAACATAAGTTGCAGCAAATGGCACTGAAACAAAAGCAAGAGTGGGAGGAACAGCAAGATGAATGGAGAAAAAAGATTGAAAATGTTGAATTAAAGGCAGAAATAAAGGCGGCTGAAGCAGAACTGGCAGTTTTGGAGCACCACAGTGATGGCATGAATTCTTATCCTTCTAAAGCAAGAAAAATGACTGACCAGGATACTGAATTAAACCCAAATTTCTGCAAACAAAACCCAATGCACAAGCAGCACAAGAGGAAAGTCAAGCCAACAAGCCTGCACAAACTCCTGAGGAGAACAATAACGCTTTGGTGCAGTTTTTGCAAAGACAAAACGCTATCACAGAACTTTTAATTCAGCAACAAAGGGGTACGCAACTACCTTCAAGAGAAATACCAGTTTTTGATGGAGATCCGCTCAAGTTTGCTGTTTTTATACAAGCGTTTAAGTATTGTGTAGAAGACAAATGTGCCAATCAAGGAGATTGTCTGTACTTCTTGGAGAGGTACACAAGAGGGCGACCAAACGAGCTAATTCAAACCTGTTTACACATGCCTCCAGCAGCTGGATTTATCAAAGCAAAGGAGTTGCTAACAGAACATTTTGGGAATGAAACAAAATTTACAAATGCATATATGCATAAAATACTTACATGGCCAAGCATAAAGATGGAAAATGTGATTCAATTGCAAGACTACGCATTGTTTCTCCGTGGTTGTCTCAATGCAATGTCTGATCTTACAAATCTTGGTGAACTGAATACATCATCAAACATGAAAACCATAATTTCCAAGCTTCCTTACAAAATGAAATAACTATTCAGGAATCAGAATCAGAAGGGTTTTATTGCCAGATGTGTGAGAAATCACAACATTAGGAAATTGCTGCGGTACTTGGTGCAAAAAGAAAGATAAAAAATAAGAGATAAGCAAATATAAGAAGTAATAATATACTCATGATAAAATTATTATTATAAAAAGTGGCAATAATTAAAGAAGCAGCTACTATATACACAGTGCAGGTACTAATCAGAGTGGATCAGCTTCAGGTACAAACACAACACCGGGTCATGTGACTGGGACCAAGCGACTGGAGTGGGCAGCCCTAGGATTGACATTCATGAGTCCAACATGAATGTAGCTTATAACATCCATGAAACTGATCAACGAAGACCAAACTTTCAGGACATTGTGAACTTTGTGGAACGCCAAGTGAAAATCATTTCGGATCCAATATTTGGAGATCTACAAACACAACCTGTGGAACGTAACAAATCTGTAAAACCAACCGAAATACTCAAAGCAAAGCCAAGGCAAGATTATTTTGGAGTTAATATGTGTCAACCCTATAAACCTCATAACAAAGGACAAGCTGAAGAAACTAAAGAAAGCTATCAAAATACATTCAAATGTCTTTATTGTTCACGAACACATACTCTCAGCAGCTGTCAACAGTTCAACGAACTACACCACCGCGACAAAATAAAAATTCTGAAAGACAAAGGAGCCTGTTTTAAATGTTTGGGACTGGGACACTTTTCTAAACAGTGTGTCAAACCCATGACTTGTAACAGCTGTAAGTTGAACCATCCTACTGTTTTGCATACCACAAAAGACAAATAAACAAACACAAATGTTACACAACCAAACATAACTGCAGTGGCAACCCTGTCTTCTCAATCGAGTCCAAGCCATACAGGGGCCAGATTTGCTGGAAAACTAGCAGTACTCCCGGTCACAGTTAAGTCAAGCAAAGGGAACAAAGTTATTCAAACTTATGCATTCTTGGATAATGGATCAACTTCAACATTCTGTACAGAGAAATTGATGAAGAAACTAAACCTTACAGGAAAGAAATCAAGGATCAGTCTACTCACAATGAATCCAACAAAAACAACTTCTACGTACATTTTAAACGAGTTGGAAATATCAAGTCTTCATGGAACAAGGTTTTACAACTTACCGGTCGTCTATACACAAACGCAGATGCCTGTAATTACAACCAACATTGTGGAAAAGGAGGATGTTGAACAATGGCCATATTTATCCCAAGTTGACTTACCAAGGATCAACGCAGAGGTGGAGCTGTTGATAGGCACGGATGTCTCCAAGTTGCATGAACCTTGGGAGATAATAAATAGTCAAGGAGATGGTCCATATGCCACAAAAACCCTATTAGGGGGGATTGTGAGTGGCACAGAAGAAAGCTGTGATGACAAAAGAGTCAACAACTTAATTGTAAATCGTACATCATTACTCACGTTGGAAGGGCTCATTGAAAAACAATATGAACATGACTTCAAGGATTTAAACAATGAAGAAAAAGAAGAGTTTTCACAGGAAGACAATAAGTTTCTACAGATTATGAGAGATTCTGTGAAGTTGAACGATGGACATTACAGTATTCAACTGTGTTATAGAATTTCTATGTCCTGTACTGCTTCTCTATTTCCTTTGCTCCTCATCTCACACACACACACACACACACACACCATGTAAACACACCCACTGCCTTATCTCACACTTTAAATAAACTCTGTTGACAGCCACTCGGGGCAGACTACACTCTGTCCTGAGTTGGTCTGTCACCCTTTGCAAATGGTTATATGTGTGGTTCATTTGTCTCTCTCTTATCTCCTCAGTTCCGGGTAGTTAGGTTGATCCCTAACAAACTGCCATTCAAAGAACCAAACATTGAACTTCCAAATAACCGTTGTGTGGCACAACAATGACTCAATGGTCTGGAAAAGAAAATGAAAAAGGAGGAATCATTCCGAAAGGACTATGTAGCGTTTATGGAAGAAGTAATAAGCAATGGATTTGCAGAAGCAGTACCTGAGGAGGAACTAACAGCTTCAGAAAGGAACGTCTACTACATTCCACATCATGGAGTGTACCACCCACGAAAGGGAAAACTCTGTGTTGTGTTCGATTGCGGAGCAAAATTCAAAGGAACTTCGTTGAATGATAATCTGCTCCAAGGTCCAAATCTTACAAGTTCATTAATAGGAGTGTTACTTAGATGTAGGCAAGAATCATTTGCATTTATGTCAGACATTAAATCAATGTTTCATCAGGTCAGAGTTGCAGACAAGCACAGGAACTTTCTTAGATTTCTATGGTGGCCCAATGGTGATACAACTAAAGAAGCAACCGAATACAGAATGACAGTTCACTTATTCGGAGCAGTTTCATCACCAAGTTGTGCTTGCTTTGCTTTAAGAAAAACAGCTGAGGATCATTGTCAACAGTTTGCAACTGAGATTGTACAGACTGTTAACAAAAACATTTATGTAGATGATTGCTTGAAAAGCACGCCTTCAATCGAAAAGGCAATACAAATAGCACAATGTTTAAAGGAACTGGGCAAAAGAGAAGGATTTCATCTTACACAATGGACTAGTAATAACTGAGCAATACTTAAAGCAGTATCTGAACAAGACTATTCCAAACAAGTAAGGGTCCATGACATGGACAAAAAACATTTATCGGTCGGCCGATTAATCGGGCCGATTTTTAGCATTTTTTTCATCATCGGCATCGGCTGATAAACCTCTTTAGAAGAGCCGATTTAAAGTCAGGCACCTCCGCGGGCAGCCCACTGCTTTGGAAGCCGGCGAAGGACCCCAATCCAAAACACAGAGGAATATTTTCTTCTGAGTAAAAGGTAAGGCTTCTCTTTTGGTGTTTTAAAACCCTACAGCTTTATATTTAGTGTGAATTTAAAGTAAAATATGAAATAATACTTCGCTGAGTGAAAGAAAAAATACGACCCGTAAGAACCGCCGCTAACCGGCAGAATGCTGCTAATGTTCGCTAGCTTGTTGTCAACTTTACTGTCTTAAACTATCAGCTGCTTGTTTGTTTAACATATTAGCTCCAGGTTTATAGATTAAATTGTTTTCCTGTATGGAAGTCGGAGAATTTCACTCTGAGTGCGGAGGAGAGGAGGAGCGGGGGAGACTCAGAGCCGCAGCTTAGCCTGCACTCCCCCCCTTATTCACCGGTGTTCAGAGTTCGGGACTCTTCTCATGTGGGTCGGTGCGGAGCACGTAATTTGCGTTTGCAGTCTTTATTTGAATGACACATTGAACAGAAAAAACACAGAAAATGATCGCTATATAAATACAGCCTCTCTGTGTTTTTTAGCATATAATCTGTGATCAGACACAGCCGAGAGTGTGACTACAGACTATTTTTAATTTGTACGGTTTGTTGCCACATAAAATCTGTGAAACATCAACAGTCAGTAACACTAGTGAATAGTTAGGGTGCACTTTTATTAATAGATGAGTGTGATTGTTCAAACGTTTCTCTAATATTTATTATATTATAGACTGTAATGTGCTGCAGGGGTGTAGCACCAAATTCTGGGCCCTAGGTACAAGCCATCTAGGTGGGACCCCATGCTCACTTGTTTAATATCTCTTGTTCACATTTTTTGTCATGCTGTAAGACACGTTATTAAACATGATCTTAGTTTAACCTCTATATTGAGCAAATACAAGTGCCAGCATAATAAAAGTGAAATCTCAGTGCTCTCTGGAGAGAATGAGGGCCCTGCTGCTGCATCTAAAGGGCCATGTGGTTCATGATGTTAAGCTTTGCTAATACTGATATATATTGATACAATAATGAAAGGTTAAATACATATGAAATGAAATAAACCAGGTTCTGTCTGTGAATGTAATGTACTCTAAATTTTATAATCCCTGCATTGTCAACAAAATTATAAGGTTGTCTGTTTTCAATATCAAATATAAAGAAATTAAATATGATTCAACTGGAGAGGCAAAAGTGTCACAATTCAATAAATACATAAAGCTCAAAATATGATGCTTAAATAATTATTTAAATATAAATTAATGGATTGGTGCTGCATCTGCAGTGATGGGGGCGTTGTACCGGTCTGTCGTGGTGAAGAGAGAGCTGAGTCGAAAGGCGAAGCTCTCAATTTACCGGTCGATCTACGTTCCTACCCTCACCTATGGTCACGAGCTTTGGGTAGAGACCGAAAGAACGAGATCGCGGATACAAGCGGCTGAAATTAGTTTTCTTCGCAGGGTGGCTGGACTCTCCCTTAGAGATAGGGTGAGGAGCTCGGCCATCTGGGAGTGGCTCGGAGTAGACCTGCTGCTCCTCCACATCGAGAGGAGCCAGTTGAGGTGGCTCGGGCGTCTGATTAGGATGCCTCCTGGACGCCTCCCTGGTGAGGTTTTCCGGGCACGTCCAACCGGGAGGAGACCCAAAGGAAGACCCAGGACACGCTGGAGAGATTATGTCTCTCGGCTGGCCAGGGAACGACTTGGGATTCCTCCGGAGGAGCTGGCCCAAGCGGCTGGGGAGAGGGAGGTCTGGGCTTCCCTCCTTAAGCTGCTGCCCCCGCGACCCGACTCCGGATAAGCGGGAGAAAATGGATGGATGGATGGATTGTGTGTCAATAAAAATGTAATTTAATTAATAAAAAAAATCATATATAATAATTTCATGATTTAATTTATTGTTTCCTGGTCTGTTCATCAATATTTTTTTCTGTCAACCTCACCCATCAAAGTCAGTGGGTGGAGCTAATTCTGATAACAAACATGGCAGCTCCCTTTATGAAAGATTCCTTACAAGTTGGTGAGATATTTTAAACCTAAGAGATAAAACAGAAGTTGCTGACCCAGAATCTGGTAAAACAGGAATTTCCACACTGATCAAGATCTTGACAGCAGTGCTTCATCAATACAGGGTGTTATGTAGAAATGTGTAACACCATCAAAACTGTGTCCCCACTTCTCTAAATCATACTACAGTTACAGCCGTCAGGGTGTTCTCCCTAATAAAGCATAAAAATATCAACGTACAATAATAAAATTCTCTTCCAGTGAACACAGGAGACACTTTAATAGTGATATTGAGCCATCCAGATGCATTTACCTGCTACAGTGTACTTAAAAACAACATCTTCTTTTTAGTAATTTTCCTAAAACACTACACCTTCAACTACAGAGAAAATAAAATAAAGATTTTTTAAATGTCCACTGGGCAGCACATCTGTACATAACACCCCATATTGACCAAGCACATGCAGGAGTACTTCTACAGATATTCTGTAGTCAGTATCTCTATCAGTGAGGAAATTCCTCCTGAAATTCCTCTTGTACTGTTTTACCACTGATTCTGAGTCAGTTTTACTTGTTAGGCTTAAAATCTCTCTGACCAAGTCAATAAAGACCCTCTAACATATAAGCTGCCATGTTTGTTATCAACCTGAGCCTTGCTCACTGATGTTGATGGGCAAGGTTGACAGATAAAACAAAATCATGATGAACAAACCATGAAATAATGAAATAAATTATTAAATATCTATAAATTAATTTTAATGAATTCAATATTTTATGGTTCATGTAATTAAATATTTAAAATATTTAATGATACATTTCTAAAATTAATTAATGCTTTAGCTATTTATTGAATTGTGTCACTTTTGGATCTCCATACCTTGCAACAAGAGCTCATGTAATAATTAGACTATGCCTTTTTCCAGCTTTCATTATGGGCCATAATCTGGGATTAACAAGACAGTTTTTGAGGTCTGGTGCATTCAGGTGTTCGTATAGCATGATGACACTGGCAGCTTCACATTCCTGAGATTACCAGGAATCCATCATACCAAGTTTGTCCTGATCCATGAGTGGGAAGGAGCTGAAATATCCACACAGAGAACCTGTTTTTACTGCGAGGTCCGCGAATTTATTGGCGGCGGCCGCGGTAATAATTCTAATAATACTAATGAATTATAACTGATCTTGATGGTGAAACTAAAGGCGTTTAACACTGAACATGAATGCAGCTTTCAGTCTGAGAGCTAATGTCAGCTCAAACTGGGTTCTGTGGTGCTGCTCAGCTCTCTTCTATACCTGCTTCTGTTCAATTAACGTTTTCTCCTTTTTTTCTTTTCTGGAAGCCAGGTTTCCCTTTCTCGGGGAAACACATGACTTCCTCCTGCCTCCAGCTCTGGCTGTCAGCTATATCAACGTCTCATAGCTGTAGATGCGGGGTGCAGCCCCTGGCTGCAGGTGTGGACTTGCACATTTTTAAGGGGTGACAGCTGCCTCAGAGACAATTGAGTTATTTTTAAAGCAAAATTCTGTTTTTAACCTCTTTATCCAGGTAAAGGGAGGTTTATTAAGACATTAAAGCCCTTTTTATAAAACAATGCCGCCAATTTGCCGCAACGCAGATGCGGCATCAGGGAGCGTTAGGTCGTTTATAAGAGCTCAGACCGTGGCGGTAATGTTGTGCAATCATGTCCGTTTTATAAAAGATTACGCGATGGCGGCATAAAGGAGGTAAGGGGGCGGTCTCTGCACTGTCACGGACTTCCGTGTATTTTGGACATAACTTGCTTTTTATTGCGATCAAAGCCGTGCTCCTTAAGTTTTTATTTTAACAACCAGCTACAGGTGTGTCCTCCACCATCCCTGTGAGCTGTCAGATGATCTGAGCTGCAGATCTAACGGAGAGAAGCTCCCAGAGCACCGCATCGGTCCAGTTAATCATCTCAGCTGGTTCTGTTTACAAACGTGAAACTTAAGCGCGTGTTTACTTTCATTTTCAATAAAGTTCCCGGCCGGAGAGCAGCATTAATTCATCACGTGGTCATGACACCTCCCTCTGTTGCGCCAAGGCTTAATGTGCGTTTATAAGACTGGCGAAGCTGCAATATTACCGCAATATTACTACCAAGCATGGCGGCACGAATGCCGCAAAATTCCCGCAACGTGATGCCGCCATGGCGCGTTCATAAGAAACACGCTGCGGTAATATTGCGCTGATTTGCCGGCATGGTGTGTCTTATAAAAAGGGCTTTTGTAAGTCAGGAAGAAAAAAACCCACAATAAAACATTTTTTATTCAAGGCTGTCTCAGGGCCCCTCCCTGCAGTGGGCCCTGGGTAAACGGTACCCTCCCCCCCCCAGTCCGACGCCCCTGATGTGCTGAGTTCTTTGTTGCTGGAGTTCTCCTCTGTTCTTTCTGACTGAACTGATGATGGATGCTCTACAAAAATAATAACATCTGTTTCCCCTGTTTAGTTTCTGTCTGATGGCTCAACAAAAGTGGCTGGGGAGAGGGAAGTCTGGGCCTCTCTCCTTGCTGCTGCCCCCGCGACCCGACTCCGGATAAACGGAAGACAATGGATGGATGGATGGATGGCTCAACAAAAGTCAGATCAAGGCAGCATTTCATGGCGTCAACACCAAGAAAAGCAAAGTGTGATATCAAGCAGGATGCTGGTGAGCTGGAGATGAAAAAGGTAAAAAGAAAACACAACCTGAGGGTTCCCCATCTTCAGGCTTACAAAGAAGCTGCTGCTGAGACCAGAGCACTAAAGGGTTTCATTTATAGTTTACATGCAGATGTTAAGAAATAGTCAATTAAAAAGGCTGAATGAACTTTAGATGTTGCTGGTGTGTTTTAGCAGGTGGCTATTGTGTTTTCAGCATTATTCATTATTAAATTATTATATTACACATTTTAGTAGAATTTGTTTATATTCTAAAATTGTATTTATTTTTATTTACATGTAAATGCACATCTCTGAATAACATGCTGCTTAATAAATGCTCTGAAACATCATCAACTGACATTTCTTTTTTTGCTTGTTTTGTATATTTCATACTTGGTCAGTTTATTGGTATTTTTTATTAATCTTGGTAAATGTTTGATTTTAACACTGAGCGGTGCACAAAATTAAGATTAAACAGTTGGTTAAATTCAGTGTTTAAAAGCTGATTAGGTTCAGAAAAGTGCATCCACTGTTATTGGTGATAATTTATCATTCAGATAAGGTGCAAAACATCAAAATATCGGCCATGAAATCGGCCCAAAAAAATCGGCAGCACTCATCGGCCATCGGCTGACCATGACCGCCTCATATCGACATCGGCAATAGAAAAACCAATATCGGTCGACCTCTAGTCACAATACCAAGACTTGAACTTACTGCAGCTGTACTGGCAACACAAATGGACAAACTACTAAGAACAGAGTTGCAACTCCAAGGAGACAAATCTTATTTTTGGTCAGACAGTTGCACGGTTCTTAAGTACATTAACAACGAAAATGAGAGATTCCGAACATTTGTCGCAAACAGAATTTCAAGGATTCGGCAAGCATTAAACCCAAACCAATGACATTACATTTCCACTAAAGACAATCCAGCAGACATTACTTCTCGAGGTGTTTCAATAAATCAATTGTTGAACAATAAAACATGGTTATCAGGGCCTGATAACCTGTGGAACCCACAACAAACATGGCAGAAGAAGGATATGAAATACAAAGATGATGATCCCGATGAGAATGACCCTGAAGTAAAACCAGAGATTTTCACCTATACAACACAAGTGAAGAAAGATCCAACCAACAACTTCATAACATACTTCCCAGCTTGGAACAAGCTAAAAACAGCTGTTGCTTGGATGTTAAAGATTAAGCAAACCCTTCGCAGACTCAGTTACGTACGAAAGAATACCAGCTTATTGCAAGTGGAGCAAGAAACACAAAGAGTGAAGGAAGACATGAAAAATGCAATACTTTCAACAGAAAATATGCACAAAGCTGAGTGTGCTATCATACGTTTTACACAAGAGCAAAGCTTTCCACAGGAAATGAACGCACTGGCAAAAAAGGAATGCATTAAACGACACAGTCACATTTATAAGCTCAACCCAATTCTACAAGAGAATTTGCTAAGGGTAGGGGGTCGTTTGTCAAAGGCTGCAATGCCAGAGGAAAGCAAACGTCCAATAGTTCTGACAAAAGATCAGCATGTGTCAACTCTGATAATAAAGGATATTCATGAACGTGTGAATCACATGGGAAGAAACCTTGTTCTTTCAAAATTAAGAGAAAAGTACTGGATCACTCACGCCAACACAGCTGTAAGAAAGGTCATTTCAAAATGTGTCTTTTGCAGAAAATACAAAGGCAAACTTCGTCAACAGAAAATGGCCGACCTTCCAGAAGAAAGGATAACACCGGAGTTACCGCCATTTACAAATGTGGGAGTCGATTACTTTGGACCCATTGAAGTAAAACAAGGTCGATCATATGTAAAACGATATGGGGTCCTGTTCTCCTGCATGGTCACTCGAGCAATTCATATTGAAATAGCTCATTCTTTGGATACAGATTCATGCATCAATGCAATACGACGTTTCATATGCAGAAGGGGACCAGTCACACAACACCGGTCAGAAAATGGAACAAACTTTGTGAATGTCTGCAATAAATAACGCAAAACTGAAGAAAGATCGTTGGACCATAGCTTTATTTTTGGATTCAGTAACCAAGGACATGATTATCTAACGTCACCACACCCTTGAAGTGCGCGTAATCCAATCTCTACAAATCACCACATCAACTATTTTTCAAAGACAAAATCTTATTTTATGACTGTATGACTTGTGTAAATATTTGCACTTTGACCAACTTAACTTCGATCAGGGAAAGCTTTAAACATTTAAAACCTGCTAGGGAAACATTTTTCTCTCCTTCCTTTACTTTATTTAACAACAGAACATTATTAGAAAACAGTTCAATAACATACAAAACAAAATGCTATCACCTCAACTGTCTTACAGCTTTTGAGATATTGAATAACATTTCATTTCTACTGGTAACAATGTAATGGTGGCATGTCTATAATGTACGGGTTGGCAATAATCCAGGTTAAATTACGTTCACAAATAGAAGTGTTTGTGAATTAAATACTACAATGGCTTGCCATAGACCTGGAGCGGTGTGTTGCGCAATCTCGTAGCAACAACAACAACGTGAGTCCCGGTAGCTGCTGTGGCTCTGCTCCATAGCGCTGCAGACAGCTACGAATAAACAGGATGGTGGGACTTTTCTTCCGCTTGTAGAGTTTAGTCATTTATAGTTCCAAGATCATCGTGTTTTTTGGAACCCACGGCGTGAGTCTGCTATCCGCTAGCTTAGTTAGCATTAGCCAATTTTGATCCCAAACTTTGGACCATTTCTGCTGGTTCCTCTATTTTCCTCCACAGCGCCTAGATTACCACAATGTGCGCCAGTAAAAAGCGTCTTCCTTACACAAAAACAAATAACTTACATTTGTTAAGGCTCCGGTTACGTGTATTTTTTTTTAGTACCGGCTTTGCAACAAAGCTTTCACGTTATTTTTTTCTTTAAGCATCGACGTTCATTAATCGATTCTGAATCCTCACGTGAAGCTTTGCGATGCATCGCCACATCGATGAAATGCACCCACCCCTACAGTGAGGAAGCACCTTACAGTAAAAGATGTGGAGTGTTTGTGTGTGTTTGTTTTGTTCACCTTTTAGTCTTTCCATCAGCTCCAGCTGAGAGCCGGAGACTTCTCCTGACTCTTCTTCTATGGTGCCCTGCAGCTGCTTCAGCACTTCCTGCGACACAATGAAGAGGTCAAAGGTTAGTGAGAGAATGTGGATCAACTAGTTCACAGAACGAGTGAGCGTCACGCCTCTGTCAATCAACATTTATACAGTCACACACACACACACTCACATTCTCGTCTAACTATCTTAGTGAGGACCATCCACTGACTTCAATTCATTTTTGTGACTGTATTATGCCTAACCCATACCCTAACCTTAAAGGAGTCATCACCTATAACACCGTGGATAGCTACGTCCTATTATAGTCTTTTAGGCCATTAAATTAAATTGTATTGGAAAAATAAATTAAAAATGTGCTTTTCTGATCCTTGTTTGTAAAGGGACTGAGGGGCGTGTTGATTGGTGGATAGAAGCAGGAAGCAGCTTCAGCGCCTCGCTCCAAAACAAAAGTTATAACTGAACCCGACCTGGCTAGGGATGGATACCTTTGACATATGAATCGATACAGTACCAATTCCCGGTACCTACGAATCGATACCGGTACTTAACGGTACCAATTTTCAATACTTTTGAGTGTTTAATGATTATTTTAAACTCTTTTTTAATTAACCATCTATTTTTTCTCAATATATAACCATGTTTGATAAATATCACAATAAATAACATACAACTGTTTGTATTTTATCATCGTAGTGTTGTACAAAATTCTTAAATATGAAAACCTTTAACCACAACTGTTTCTAAATGATGCAGAAACTAAAACCCAGCTCCATGTGCTCCTGCTCCTCTCCTTTTCCCTCTGGACCAACTGTGTGATGGTGGGTCCTTGTAGTATTAGAAACTGCAAATTAAACTGAAGCAAACATCTTTGCTGTGAACTAAATTTACTGTGTGTCTTCATTACTGTTGCCGTTCTTTTTCAAACTGTTGATATTTCCTACTTGGAAGTCGGAATTTCCAAGGAGAAAGTGAACGCACCATTAGCTGATAGCAATGTTAAAGGAAGCTAACATATCAAGCTAATGTTATTTTAAACAGTTTATTTTGCTGCTGGAGCAGATTAAGACGATGATGCCTCACTTATAAAGTTGTCGCTGGTTTCATCATCACCCAGTTACCCGTCCCATTTAGTGTAGTGGACCCAAACTTTAGAGCTCTTCCTTTCTGCCATGCTGCTTGCTCTGTTTACAGCTCCCCCAAAGCGACTGACAACTTTACGCTCTTGCGCCAGTGAAACACTTCTCGAGGGGGGAACACATATTGACATAACACCGGCGCTGCTGTCTATCTTGGCAGAAGCTCAGGTACCAAAACAAGGCACCGTTTCATGTCACGTGAACCGGTACTCGGTCGGTTCTGTCAGTGGCTTAAAAAGTACCGATTCCGGTACCCATCCCTAGACCTGGCAGTGACCTACAGGATCCAACAGTACAAGCCCGAGCCTTGCCTCGTGCGTAATGGCTTCCTCGCTTGTTGAGTTTTTTTTTCAGCGAAGCGCCGTAAACCGGAAAATTATGGGACGCGACATTGGAGATCTGTACACAGTCTAGATGGGACAAAGCAAGCTAAACAGCCTGGCATCGGCTCATCATGCAGTTGTGAAGATCGAATACACAAACCCAATGGACTTTTTTCCCCATAAATAAAAGATAAAAACAAACTTGGTACCAACACTATGCAGCATACTGTAAGAGAAACAGACAACAATGTGAATCCGGTATTGCACAAGTATAGAACACATACTGAATATTGCATTGGTGTTATTGTGTACCAGGATGATACCAGTACAGCTTAAACTGAGGAGTTATACACTCTTACAGCAGAGGGGATGAAAGATCTACGATAGCGCTCAGTTTACATCTGGGATGTCTCAGTCTACCTCTGGAGGAGCTGTCCATGATCTCCACAGTGGAGTTCAGTGGAGGGGAGGGGTTTCTTAAGATGGAGGTCATCTTCCCCAGCATCCTCCTTTCACACGTATCAACAGAATCCAGCGGGTAGCCCAGAACCGAGCTAGCTTTGGTAGCTAGCTTGTTCAGTCTCTTTCTGTCTCGGTCAGAGCTGCCTACACCCCAGCAGACCACAGCAGAATGAATAACAGAGCCAACTAGGGATGGGACAAAATATCGTTTGGCGAAATTTCGCGATATAAAACGTGACAAAATGCATCGAGTCAAAAAAAAATGGATCGCGAAATAAAGACTAAATGGCACTGCTGCATGATTTGTGTATGGCGGACATACAGTCTAAAGCCTTTTTTATAAAACAATGCCGCTAATTTGCGCAACGCCTATGAGGCATCAGGGAGCCTAAGGTCGTTTATAAGAGCTCAGACCGTGGTGGTAATGTTGCGCAATCATGTCCGTTTTCTAAAAGATTACGCGATGGTGGCATAAAGGAGGTATGGGGGCGGTCTCCGCGCTGTCACGGACTTCCGTGTATCTTGGACATAACTTGCTTTTTATTGCGATCAAAGCCGCGCTCGTTGAGTTATTTTCCACATTTCTCTACAGGTGTGTGTCCTCCACCGTCACTGTGAACAGTCAGATGATCTGAGCTGCAGATCTAACGGAGAGACTCTCCCGGAGCTCCGCATCGCTCCAATTTATCATCTCAGCTGGTTCGAAAACGAAACTTGTGGCCGTGTTTAGTTTCATTTTCATTTTATAGTTCCCGGCCGGAGCTCGGCATTAATTTGACACCTCCCTCTGTTAAGTTAATGTGCGTTTATAAAACCGGCGAAGCCGCAATATTACAGCAAAATTACTATCAAGCGTGGCGACACGAATGCCGCAAAATTCGGTAATATTGCGCTGATTTGCCAGCATGGTGTGTCTTATAAAAAGGGCTTATGGTGGCAGGCTGACAGCACTATCTGCTGATTAAGCAGGGTAAAACTAAATAAAAAAAAAAAATCCGGGGAACGGTGCAGTGCGTCGTGACGTCATCACGTCAAGTCACAGCGCCTGTTGCAACAACAACACTGCAGGCAGGAGACTCTGCTCAAAGATCACTGATTACACCAGAAGATGTTGATATGTTAGTTTTTTTTGAAGAAGAACCAGTCCTGAGATAACTTAACCTAGGGTTAGAGCAGCACTAAGGGAGTGTTCTTGTTTGTGTTTGGCCTGTTAGGCCTTGTGTTTCCCTGTGTGCAACTGAAACAAAAATAAACAAGTTGTTATTATACAGTCATATTTTTTCCTTTTTTGATATCGTATCGTGACATATCGTTTCGTGACTATGACATATCGAGGTGCATCGTATCGTTAGTTTAAGTGTATCGTCCCATCCCTAGAGCCAACAACAGAGTGATAAAAGGATTTTAGCAGCTGGGAGTTAACTCCGAAGGACCTCAGCCTCCTCATGAGATGGAGGCGGCTTTGGCCCTTCTTATACAGAGCATCTGTGTTGTGGGACCAGTTCAGTTTACTGTTGAGGTGAACACCCAGGTACTTAAAGGTGTCCACCACCTCAATGTCTGCTCCCTGGATGTTTACTGGTGAGTGAGGAGGAGTGTTTCTCTGGAAGTCAATCATCATTTCCTTTGTTTTGCTGGTGTTCAAGCGAAGGTGGTTACGCTCACACCAGTCCACAAAGTCCATGATGACTGACCTGTACTCCTGGTCATCCCCCTCAGACACACAGCCAACGATGGCCGAGTCATCAGAGAACTTCTGGAGGTGACAGCTGCTGGTGTTGTAGATGAAGTCCGTGGTGTAGAGAAAGGGTAAGAGTACTGTACCCTGCGGAGCTCCAGTACTGCACACAACCACCTCAGACGTACAGTTGTGCAGCCTCACGTACTGTGGCCTGTTGGTGAGGTAGTTGATGATCCATGAGGTCAGATGTTCGTCCACTCCTGCACCCCTCATCTTCTGCAGCAGTAGACACGGCTGGATGGTGTTGAAGGCTCTCGAGAAGTCAAAGAACATGACCCTCACAGTGCTTTTTTTGCATCTCGAGGTGATTCAGAGCCCGGTGCTGCAGGTAGTTGAGGGCGTCCTCCACCCCCATGTTTGGTTTATATGCAAATTGAAGTGGGTCTATTTCTGGGCTCACCACTGAACGCAGATGGGTGAGGATGAGTCTCTCCATAGTCTTCATCAGGGGGGAGGTCAAGGCGACAGGTCTGCAGTGGTCTGGTTCCCTGGGATGTGATGTTTTGGGGACTGGAACCACACAGGAGGTCTTCCACAGGATGGGGACTTGCTCCAGTCGAAGGCTCAGGTTGAACATGTGTGTGACCACTTCACACAGCTGGTCAGCACAGTCTTTGAGCAGTCTGGGGCTGATTCCATCAGGACCTGCTGATTTACTGCTCTTAAGCCACCTCAGTTCTCTCCTCACCTGGTCCGATGTAACTGAGAGGGGGTAGTGAGGGGGGGCTTGTTGCTGATGAGAGTTGGTGGAGGGGGGAGAAGCTGATAAATGGTGTGAAGTTGGGAGGTTGGCTGGCTGACTGGAGGTGGTTGGGGGGGGTTGGTGGTGCCTGTTGCAGCAGTGGGGGGAGTGGAGTCGAATCTGTTAAAAAACAGTTCTTTCTGTACACGTTTTTGCTCCTCCTTATTTCCAGACATGAAAGCTTTCTTTTTCTCATTCAGCAGGGATTTCAGCTCTGTGGTCAGCCAAGGTTTATTGTTTGAGAAACACCTCACTCTTCGTGTTGGGACGGTGTTTTCTCCACAGAAGTTTACATAATCAGTCACACAGTGGGGTCAGGCTGTCAAGGTCATCACCATGAGTGCTGCAGAGTGTTTCCCAGTCTGTGGTTTGGAAACAGTCCCTCAGAATTTCTGTTGATTCCTCATTCCACACTTTCACAGTTTTTTTCTGAGGAGGCTCCCTAATCACCCTGGGTGTGTATTCAGGCTTCAGGTAAATGAGGTTGTGGTCTTAGCGGCCGAGAGGCGGCAGGGGGGAGGAAGTGTATGCATTTTTGAATGTCTTTTGTGCAGAGTTTTTGTTTAATGGTCACATGCACCAGGTTGCACCATCTCTCATTAATGAACACAGCCAGTCCCCCTCCTTTTCGCTTACCGCTCCGTTCTGCGCTCCGTTCTGCGCTCCTGTCAGCGCGCGCGAGTTTAAATCCTTCCAGGGAAACCTAAGACTCAGCAATGAGCTCATTCATCCACGTTTCCGTAAAAAACATCAAACTACACCGTCTGAAATCCCGCTGGAGTCTGGTCAGTGCTGTGAGCTCATCAATCTTGTTGGGCAGAGAACGAACATTTCCCATAATCACGGAGGGTAAAACTGGTTTATATCTCCGTTTCCTCTGCTGTATTCTAAGCCCCGCTCGGCACCCCCTGTATTTCCTCCTCAATTCAGGGGGCAGGACAGGCGCGTCTGTGTGGAAGAGCGCCGGTGGCCGCAACTTCATCAACTGGTCCCTGCTGTAGGTAATAGGTGCATGGATGGACCCGGGAGAATTTCCTTGTGCGACCCCCAGAAGTTCAGATAAAAGTAAAAAAATGAACACAAACGACACAAAAGTACTCCTGTGGATCGTGCGGTTAAAAACACACAACACAAAACAAGCAAAGAATAAAAAAGAGAGTGAAGAAGTGAGAGCTGCTCTGACAGGTTGCAACCCGTGTTGCGCCATCTTGGAATATTTGGTTATATCTGGCCTTTGTGACGACATATAGGCCAGAGCTCAAGTTCTCGTTTTGGAGTGCGCGTGTTCGTGGGGTGCATGTGAGCTGGTTGAAGAAGGCAATAGTAAACAAACGTGTCAATGTTAAATATCGGCTTCTCAGCCAGTGAACAATCATTAGGAAGCCATTATAGACATTTTTTCAAGTGGAAAAGTGAAGGTTCAGGTTTAACTAAAACTTAATTCACACCATACCTCTAAAACTAATGAGTAGAGCTCTGTGAGATTGCACCAAAAGCCCCGTTTCCTTTATCGGAACTCCGGGGTAAATTTACCGGAAGTTCCCGACATGCGCTTGTCTCCACTTGACCGGGCCGGCCGAACGGCCGTTTTCCAGGCTGTTTTCCGGAACCTTCTGAGTACCTGATCAGGGGTAGGTACTCGGAATGGCCCGATGGAGTCGCTGAATGGAACCTTCGGTTAACTCACGCTGATTGGTTGTAACTCAGTAGGAAATTACATCAGCAGTCGACGTTCTCCAAAACAACCGGCAGTAATAAAATCAGAAGAGTTGCTAGTGAAGCAGGAAGCGAACGTAATGCGATCGTGTTTAAAATTAAACTCCCGACACCGGAATACAAGGCGGAATTTCCCCACAGCTGTTACTAAACTCCGCACCAGAAAACACTGAGGAATTCCCCCACTGTTAAACTCCGCACCGGAAAACACCGTGGAATTTCCCCACATCGCTTTAATTCGCGGGGCTTTGTTGTCTCAAAGAGCGCTGTAAAAACTGAGCTTCTGGTCATTGAACGCCACATTTTACATCACGCAGCTGCTCTCGTCCTCTGAATGGATTAAATCATGATAAACTTCAACAGAATAAATACTTTTAATGTTATTATTGTTACTGTGGACGCTTTCTGGCGCTGATCAGTGACATCACTCACTGCCGAAGCAGTCGCGATATGCTGATGTCTGTGCAAAGTCCTGAAAGAGCTGAATTTGAATGGAGACAGAACAGCTGAGAGGACTGGGACATTTGAATCTCCCGTTTTTTTCCCCATCCCAGGATTTACCCTGAAGTTCCGATAAAGGAAACGAGCCTAAAGTGAGGACCGGGCAAATGTCCTCACTTTGATGTATAGACGAGTACACATGCACCCACACAGACACAAATACACACATGCACACACACATGCACGCACACGCGCACACACGCACACACACATGCATGCACACACACGCGCACACACACACATGCACACAAACACACACACACACACACACACACATATTGTAACGACATGGCCCCATGGTTTTCTCCTAAAATCAACTGTGTAACACTTTAACTCACAGGCCACGTCAAGGCTGCAGAAGAAACTCTGATATCGTGTCCAGAGTCATGTGCTCTTAGTTTGGTCTAAGTGCCTCTAGCTTATCCAGCAGGTGACATCACGACTCGAGGAAGAAACTCAAGGATTCTGCAAAGACTTTCCTATCTCTTTCCTGAATAAAGTTCAACTTTCCTGCCTCGTGACAGACTTTATAATACAATCTGAATGCATAATCTTATGTGTTGAATCGTCATTATGTGAAATTTGAATCATTATATAATAATAATGAATGATGGAGTCAAAATGAATATTGTTCTTGTATTTCATATCTTTAATTACACAATAGAGAGAGCTGAGAGAGCTGAGCCGATCCTTAAGTGTTGCTGAAACAACGTGATGTCTGAGGTATTTTGGTAACACCCACTTGAATGTGTCAAAATTTGATTCGCCCAAATTAATAAACAATTAGAATGATAAAACCTCCAGGCCGGCCAGAACACTTCAGTTCCTGAAACAAAGCAAAGCTCAAGTCACCTCCTCTCAAAGAGGTGAATCTAAACAAATTAGCTACGCTTCCTTGGTTCGGCCGAACCTCAGACTCTCCGGGTGAGAGTCAGCCAAACAAATATCTCTGTGGCCAAGCAGCCCAGGTGCATGATCAATCGGGATCCAGTGACAGGATGCTCACTGTCACACATATTTTTCCATCCAAGCTGGATTAAAAGCAGATTTTAGATTTTTTTGGGAAGCCTCCAGAAAACAAAAGAAGATGCAGCAACAGTGAGTTATGGGGTAAATTGTCATGTATGCGGTCCAATATAGTGTGTTTACAGTTTATTTTCAGTTTCTTTTGTGCTTTTTTTGTATTTCAGAGACTTTTTAACACGGACACATTTGTCCCTCATTCTCCACCTCTTCATTCGCTCGCCACCTCTAAACCCACGTTTCCCGTCCACGAATAAAACGCTTGCTGCTTTGGCCTCAGACTCCAGCTGCGGGTCTCCTTTTCCCGTCTTCCAGCTAAACAGCTGATCTATCTGCTGGACATCCATCCTTCTCATCCTCCTTTATACATAAAACCACTAAACTATAGAGAAGTAACTATCTATCTGTCACAGATTGCTCCAAAATCTAAAGTTTTGCAGTCAATGTCTGTCTCAGTGTTTTCTCCACTCCGTGACAGCGCCTCAATGCACCTTTTGACACCTGCTGTCAGATCGTGCAGCACCCATCCTCTCCCTCAGCAACAAAACGCTACTGAACCCATTCTTAGTTTAATTAGTTTGAATTCAGAATTGATTTTAAGATCCTCCTTCTCACATATAAAGCTCTTAATAAACAAGCTCCATCATACATCAGTGATCTGATTGTTCCATATGTTCCTAACAGAGCACTTCGCTCTCAGACTGCAGGTTTACTGGTGGTTCCTAGAATATCTAAAAGTAGGATGGGAGGCAGATCTTTTAGCTATCAGGCTCCTCTCCTGTGGAACCAGCTCCCAGCTTTAGTCCGTGAGGCAGACACCTTGTCTACTTTAAAGAATAGGCTCAAAACTTTTCTATTTGATAGGGCTTATAATTAAATTCTGATGTTAGCCCAGGTTTAGACGAGTGGGGAGCAGAGGGAGGTGGAGTGTACAGAGGGGACTACTGTCGTTAAAGACTTTTCTCCCTGGCCCTGCCTCCCACATGCCTCCATCTGAAAGGCTAGGTTATCCTGAGTTATCTCTGTAGTTATGCTGCTATAGGCTTAGACTGCTGGAGGACATACTGACCACTTTCCACACTCTGCTACTCTCTTCTACCACCACTCTCTAATTGCATTATTTCCTGTTATTCCAGCTGTTAACTTTATTTTCTCTCTAAGTGTTTTTCTCCCCAGAAGAAGCTACACTGGCGTTCTGCTGAGCTGTGGTGGCCTCATGGAGGGGGCCATCGGCTGGCACACTGCTGCCAACCACCTAACATTCTCCCTCTCCTGATATTACATCTCACTTTCTTTAACATAGAATGTGCTACTATTAGTTCACCTATTGAATTAATTATAGATTCACTCAGATAAAGACAATAAAGTTTCTCTTACTCTTAATAAATAGAACTTCTACTAAGAAATCACAGTGTAGCCATAGAAACACTACTTGATCTATATGGTGTGTGTGTGTGTGTGTGTGTGTGTGTGTGTGTGTGTGTGTGTGTGTGTGTGTGTGTGTGTAGGTGTGTGTGTGCCTGCTCTGTCTTCTCAACCCCCAGTGAGCCGTAGCGGATGGCTGCTCATACTGAGCCAGGATCCTCTGGAGGTTTCTTCCTGTTAAAAGGGAGTTTTCCTTCCCACTGTCGCTACATGCTTGCTTAGTATGAGGATTGTATCAACACACAGTCAGTGTCTTGATGCAATCTGCTGGGTTCCTTATATTGGAAACTTTTTTACTGATTGGCTTAATGAACTGAACTGTATTGGAATGTTTACTTTGTGAAGTGCCTTGAGACGACTCTTGTCGTGATTTATATAGAAATAAACTGAATTGAATTGAACTTATTTGGCTTTATTACACTTTAGTGATTTTTTGCTCCTAAATCTTCTAAATCTCATTTTTACAATTAAGCAAAATTTTCGCAGCAGAAAACTGCTTATTTCAGTTCAGCTACTCAGCTACCAGTTTCAAAATTCAGCATATTCTGCTTATTTCACAATTCAACTAATTGTGAAAATTTAACTACTTATACTCAAATATGAGCTGTTTAAACATTTTAGCTGCTCAGTTTTTTAAACTATGTTTAGAGATTTCAGTTTTCTGCTGTTTAGGATTTTTTTCTCTACTCTACTTACTTTTCAGGCTTTTTAAAACTTTTTAGCAATTAGCTCCTAAAACTTCAAATACATTCAGTACATTTTGACAATTAAGCTTAGTTTTAGCTTCAATTCAGCAGTTTCAGCTATCATATTCAGCAATCAAGCATTCAAACACATTTCTGCAAGAAATGAAATTTTTCTAGTTATTTTAGTATAACTCCGGTTTTATTTGGTCTGTTAACAAAAATAAAACGGGTGTGTAGTTTATAATCTGCATTTTAAGCATAAGTTGAAACCAGAGAGTCTTGCTGCTGCGGCGTCCCAAATGTGTGTATTTATTGGTCAACTGCAGACATAGACATGAATACGTAGATGGGCAGCTCCAATAGGCAGTGCCAGTCCACAGGGTGTCTACGTAGATATGTCTGTGATTGCTAAGATGGTGTTGCTTTCAAGTGTAATATCAGTGTGGGAATTTTGAAACTCGCACGCAAAAACTGTTTTTAACTGGGTTTTTTCTGTTGGTGGTTGGGGGATAGGGTCAGGTGGGTCACCTGGTGAGGGCCCGTGGGACAGAAGTGGGCCGCCATTTGAATAGCCCTGTCATAGGATCTAAGACACTTAATGCTGATTATGCAACCTCACATCTAGCTTGCATTACATCACCTCATTAATTGTCTCAGTATCTTGTCTTAACCATCATTCATAGTAATTTGTCCTGTGTCATCACTGATTGATAAACATAGTATTACATTTATTTTTATAACTATTTTCTTGACTCTGTCTGAATTATTCTGAAGTGTGCGAATTACTTATGGTAAAAATAATCTAGAGTAATGTTAAATTAACATTTAAAGATTATTAACATTAATAGTTCATACACTGCACACAAAAATGAAAGGAACACTTTAAAGAAACACATTAGATACATCAGATCTCAATATGAAGTTGGATATCTATACAAATAACAACAGGGCAATGTCTTAGGAACAAAAGGATGCCAAGTCTTTTAATGGAAATAAAAGTTTTCAGCCTACAGAGGGCTCAATTGTGTAGACACCCTAAAATCAGAGTGAAATGAAGATGTGGCAGGCTAGTCCATTATTTCAAAAACTTCATTTCTGCAACTCAAAATGCTTTTCAGTATCTTGTGTGGCCCCCACGAGCTTGTGTGCATGCTTGACAACGTCGGGGCATGCTCCTAATGAGACAACGGATGGTGTCTTGTGGCATTTCCTCCCAGATCTGTGTGAGGGCATCCCTGAGCTCTTGTACAGTCTGAGGAGCAACCTGGCGCCGCCTAATGGACCCAAACATAATGTCCCACAGATGTTCTATTGGGTTTAAGTCAGGGGATGGTGAAGGCCATTCAATTGTTTCAATTCCTTCATCCTCCAGGTACTGCCTGCATACTCTTGCCACATGAGGCCGGGCATTGTCGTGCATTAGGAGAAAACCAGGACCTACTGCATCAGCGTAGGGTCTGACAAAGGGTTCAAGGATTTCATCTGGATACCTTATGGCAGTCAGAGCACCATTTCCTAGGCAGTAGAGGTCTGTGCGTCCCTCCATGGATATGCCTCCCCAGACCATCACTGACCCACCACCAAACCTGTCATGTTGAACGACGTTGCAGGCAGCATAACGTTCTCCTTGTCTTCTCCAGACTCTTTCACGTCTATCACAGGTGCTCAGGGTGAACCTGCTCTCGTCTGTAAAAAGTACAGGGCGCCAGTGGCGGACTTGCCAATTCTGGTGTTCTTGAGCAAATGCCAGT
>SSNS01000625.1:201313-244031 GCA_006937985.1 Aphyosemion australe
GAGCTCTACGGTGCTGGGCAGTGAGCACAGGGCCCACTACAGGACGTCGGGCCCTCAGGCCATCTTCATGAAGTCTGTTCCTGATTGTTTGGGTAGAGACATTCACACCAGTGGCCCTCTGGAGGTCATTCTGTAGGGCACGAGCAGTGCTCAGCCTGTTCTGCCTTGCACAAAGGAGCAGGTATCGGTCCTGCTGATGGGTTGTGGACCTTCTACGGCCCTGTCCAGCTCTCCGAGAATAACCGCCAGTCTCCTGAAATCTCCTCCATGTTCTGGAGATTGTGCTGGGAGACACATTAAACCTTCTTGCTGCAGCACGTGTGGATGTGCCATCCTGGAGAAGTTAGACAACCTGTGCAACTTCTGTAGGGTTAAGGAATCGCCTCATACTGCCAGTAGAGATAATTACTCAAGCCAAAACTAGCACGAGTGTAAAACCAGCTAAAAAAGATCAAGAGGGAGAAACTTGAAATGACCTCCACATGTTAAACCAGTCCTGTTTTGAGGGTTTTGTAACTGTTGCCACTTTAGTGCACCTGTCGTTAAGTACATGAACACCAATACAGGGAGAAGCATCCTGTCACTGAACCGACTCCTCTGGGCATCAATGACTGAGTACAGAGGGTGCCTGATGTTGTCCATAATGGCCAGCAGCTTCTTCAGTGACCTCTTCTCTGCCACTGTCACCAGAGAGTCTAGTTCCACGCCAACCGCAGAACCGGCCCTCCTGATCAGCTTGTCCAGTCTGGCTCAATGCCCTCAGCTGCTTAATCAACCAGAAAATTATCAGACAGGTTTCATTGATTTCATGCCAGGCCCAATAAAAAAAGTGTTCCTTTAATTTTTGTGAGCAGTGTATTTATATGGAATATTACATCTTGGTGTTCCCTCTTTAAATATGTGGCAATAGCGCCACGCTACAACATTAGCCCTTTTTATAAGACACACCATGCCGGCAAATCAGCGCAATATTACCGCAATGTGTTTCTTATGAATGCGCCATGGCGGCATCACGTTGCGGGAATTTTGCGGCATTCGTGCTGCCACGCTTGATAGTAATATTGCGGTAATATTGCGGCTTCGCCTGTCTTATAAACGCACATTAAGCCTTGGCGCAACAGAGGGATGTGTCATGACCACGTGATGAATTAATGCTGCGCTCCGGCCGGGAACTTTATTAAAAATGAAAGTAAACACGCGCTTAAGTTTCACATTTGTAAACAGAACCAGCTGAGATGATTAACTGGACTGATGCGGTGCTCCGGGAGCTTCTCTCCGTTAGATCTGCAGCTCAGATCATCTGACAGCTCACAGGGATGGTGGAGGACACACACCTGTAGCTGCTTGTTAAAATAAAAACTTAAGGAGCGCTGCTTTGATCGCAATAAAAAGCAAGTTATGTCCAAAATACACGGAAGTCCGCGACAGTGCAGAGACCGCCCCCATACCTCCTTTTTGCCGCCATCGCGTAATCTTTTATAAAACGGACATGATTGCGCAACATTACCGCCACGGTCTGAGCTCTTATAAACGACCTAACGCTCCCTGATGCCGCATCGGCGTTGCGGCAAATTGGCGGCATTGTTTTATAAAAAGGGCTATACACACACATACACACGCGCACATGGTGTTTGTCTTTTTGGGACTCTGGTAGTTTGTTCTAAAGTTGAAGTGGTAGCAGCCGGCTGTTTCTCCTTCTCTGATATTATTGAGCGGAGAACCTCTCACACCAGTGGTGTTGCTAAATACGTGAGTGTGGAATGAGTGGAGGACCCAGGGAAGTGCGGCGGTTCTGTGAGACCGACAACCGGATGGTCCGATGGTTGGTTTTGGTCTGAAACGTGTTATTGGTGGAGGTTTTAGACAGAAGCAAGAGAACCACTTCATCCATTATTAAATTTTTTCTTAATCTCCACAATATATTTATAGGTTTACTGTGTTAGAACATTGTTAAGAGGCATGAAAAAAATGTTTTAATCTAGCTTATTTGCTAAATTTACCATTGTAGCTTTAAAATAATTTCTACTTGTTATCTTCCATCTTCTCAACCCCCAGTGAGTCGTGATGGATGGCTGCTCATACTGAGCCAGGATCCTCTGGTATTTCTTCCTGTTAAAAAGAAGTTTTCCTCTCTCGCTACATGCTTGCTTAGTATGAGGATTATTATAAAGACACTGACACTAGTCAGTCACTTGATGCAATCTGCTGGGTTCCTTATATAGGAAACTTTTTACTGATTGGCTTAAATGAACTGAACTGTATTGGAACGTTTACTTTGTGAAGTGCCTTGGGACGACTCTTGTTGTGATTTGGCGCTATAGAAATAAACTGAATTGAATTGAAATTCTATCATCCATCCATTTTCCTTTGCTTATCCAGGGTTGGGTTGCAGGGGCAGCAGCCGAGGCAGAGAGGCCCAGACTTCTCTCTCCCCAGCCTCTTGGGCCAGCTCCTCCGGGGGAATCCTAAGGTGTTCCCAGGCCAGACAAGAAACATCATCCCTCCATTGTGTCCTGGATTTTCCTTTAGGTCTCCTCCTGGTTGGACATGCTCGGAAAACCTCACTAGGGAGGCGTCCAGGAGGCATCCTAACAAGATGCCTGATCCACCTCAACTAGCTCCTCTCGATGTGGAAGAGCAGCAGATTTACTCCAAGCCCCATAATGGACGGATGACCAAGCATCTCACCCTATCTCTAAAGGCTGATTTACACTTCTCCGTCAGCTCAGGTTCAGAGTCGTGAACATGCATGGTTGATGGTGCGAAAGTGTAAGTCTCGTGTCTGTGATTATACAGTGGCGGCTCGTCCATAGGGGGCGCTAGGGCGCCGCCCCACCAGTCTCACAGGACGAAGATAGGAATCACAAAATGTATTTAAAAAAACATAAAATTTAAACTAAATGATCTATACACCATATGGACTGTAAGTGCTGTGTGTAATCTGCATTTAATTGTAGTTTAATAACGTTCATACTTTTAACATGGCCGAAACATCGACGTACTTCCTGTCATGTGTCCTCTACGGGCTAACTGGCGCATGCGCACTGGATCCCCAACGACAAGGAATAGGAGAGCCTTTGGGCGCAGAGTGTAGCGATTGCAAACGGGGGGAGTCTGCTCAGATCAGGAGGAGGATGCTCATTGGTCAGTTCACCCAGCCCAGACAGAACCGGAAAATTCTCCACAGGCTAGTTCACCGTCCTTTGTTGTTGTGGAGCCGCTGCTAACGTTGACTATGGAGAAAACTAGTAGTTTCATCTTTTTATCATTGGATTCTACGAACCAAGTGGATTTTTTTTACTATAAGATGGATTATTTTGACCAGCAAAGGTAAGACAGAATTTAGCTTTTGACTTCATGAAAATAGCTTTGTTTTGCTTTTCATTTAGCAGTCATTGGGTGGTGTTGAGGTAGAAAACGTGGATTCTGTCATTTAAAAGAGCCTCTTCCTGTTTAGTGTGTGTGAGGTTTGGAAATTAGTACACCACTGCTAAATGAGCCCTTGTTCCAGTCACTAACGTAATCTGACTCAGTTGTAGCCGTTCTGTAACTTAAGGTTTTCAGGAACTATTATCCCAGTGTTTCTCAATTATCTTCCATCATGCCCCCCTTCAGGGAACATAGTTTTTTGCGCCCGAGGGAGGGTGGGGGTGGCGGGTGTCCCTGACCCCTCAGGGAACAGAATTTGTTTTTTACACTGGGTTATAGGGAGGGACTCCACCATTATAAATAATGTGGAATGTTTTTTCCTGAAGCCAAACCCTGGACTTCTACCTGCTGTGGTGCTCACCTTCATGTTGGAGGCTTCGGTCTCCAGCTTGGTCAAATGGTTAGAGTTGTCCTGCAGCTCCTGTCTTAGGTTGGAGTTCTCCATCTTCAACACTTCCACCTGCCTTAGAAGCTGGTCATAGGATGCTGCCGCCATGTTGGACTGCTACTGTCTGACCTGCACAGATGAAAAGCCAACAGAAGTCAGGGTTCTAACCCAGATAAATACACCTAGATGTCTATTGGAGCATATGCCATCTTGTCTCAAAGACAGGACTCTCTCTCTCAGACAGTCCAGATGAGTGTGGAGGTCATTTACGCTGCGTGTGGACACATTATCCTAAAACAGATTTAAAGGCAGTGTGTAAAAACATACGACTCTTTAGTGCCACACAGTTCAGAGTAGCTATTGCAGCTACGCTAGCCCACATGCATCAAAAAGGCAATGTGTCATCATTGTGGTGGTGCTTGCACGGCTGTGGGGGAGAGGGAGACACTAGCTACGTTTACATGGACACAAGTAATTGAAATGAATGCCCTATCAGATCAAGAAGTCTTCACGTAAACATGTCAACTAGAATATTCTGATCCGATACGGCCCGATGGGAATAAAATTTCATTCTGATTGAGAGAGGTGGTTTGTCCGATCATCATTCCGACTGACGTCCATGAACACACCCATTCGGATTGTTGGAGATTGTTTTTGCCTTTGCAGACGCTCAGGACAAGTCGAAAACATGGCGGGAGGTAAACACACAAGTGATCTGTTGCCGACAATATTTTTTTACTGGAAACACTATGGGAGCTCAATATTATTCAATCAATCAATCAATCAATCAATCACTTTATCAAAGACACAGGAAGGTCCATAGCAGGTAATAAAAACATAAATAAGTAAAATAAATGTAAGCTGTTAAATGCTCACAATCTCTTTTAAAGCAAAAATACACGTCTGTACCATGCTTTCATTTAAAACCAAACAGATTTTCAGTTGTCAGAATAAAATGCTGCATTCTATTTAAAATAGCTCTCTCCATAACCTTAGATAAAACACTGGCCAGAGCTATAGGTCGATAGTTATCTCTGCTACTGATTTTTCCAGCCTTATCTTTCAGGATGGGCACTAAAGTGACAGATAAAATGGAGTCAGGTAAAATGCCATGAATCAAAAACCCTGTAAAACAGATAGCAAGCAGGGGAAAGAGTTTCCTACTGGCATGTTTTAGGTGTTCTGCAGAAATATTATCCCTACCACGCCTTATTGAGGACCGTGTTTTTGTCGACCTGCGTCAGCCCAATCCTTAAGAGCTCCTCTAGCCTCAGCATGAAGCTCTTCCACATACTCATTCCACCCTGGTTTAGCCTCATAACTCTAAGTTTCACACAGGGACCTGCTTCCACATTCTCAAACAAAGAGCACAACTCAGCCCCATGTTGAGGATGTCTGTAATTGATGTCATAACATTCTGCAGCCTGTTTTGGTATCTCAATCTTACCCAGCCAGCTGTCAGACTGACTCAGGTATGTCATGATGTCCACCTCCGATAAATTAGCCCAGTCTATTCTCCCCACACCCATGCCAGTGTTCACAGGCATAACAGTATGAACATCACCCCAATTTACCATAAATGATAGAGACATGGTCAGTAGTGGCAAATTCATACTCAGTCCTCATGGACTCTATGGCGTCATGCGCAACTGCCGTGGTGACACAGTGGTCAAGCCATGATGTTGTATGCCAAGCTTCACTAATATAAGTGTAACTGTTACCAGGCAGGAGCATTTCACTGGACAGTATCAAACCTGGTTTGATATAAATAGGTTAACACTTAATCTTAAAAAAACACATTTTATTTTATTTAATGACAGGGAGAAAATTGATGTATCATTAAAAATAGATAGCATGGAAATACAAAGGGTAAAGGAGACCAAATTTTTAGGAGTAATGACTGATGAAGCTCTAACCTGGAAATCACATATAGGTTATATAAAAGGTAAAGTGGCCAAAGGCATTGCAGTATTACATAGTGTGAAGTTTTTACTGAATAGCGATGGGTTGTTATCATTATACAATGCACTAATTCTGCCATACTTAATTTATTGTGTAGAAATCTGGGGAACTGCATATAGAACTTATACACAACCATTGTTTATTTTGCAGAAAAGAGCCATAAGAATTATTAACAATAATCACAGTACAGTTCCATCTAACCCATTATTTATAAAATATAAGGTAATAAAATTTCATGATTTGGTCGACTGGAGAATATTGCATATAATGTATAAAGCTAATATAGGTACATTGCCAAAAAACATTCAGCAATTATTTGGAAAGAGGGAAAGTAGTTATTCGTTGAAGGGAATTGAAGTCTTCAAAAAGTCCAGATTTAGGACAAGAATGAAGGAAATGAGTATCTCGGTGAATGGTGTGAAATTATGGAATTGCCTGGACAGAGTAGGGAAAGAATCAAGAACTCTAAAAGTGTTTACAGAATATATCAAATCAAGTGTGTTGAGTGGATACGAATGCATATAATTTATGTGGATATAATGGACATATGTGACTGAACGAACTGTGAGGGAATGCATAAAGATATGTTGGTTATTTAGTTTAAAAAAAAGGGGCAGAAATTATAAGATTTTTTCTTCCATCTGCTCCCTTTCATTCAAATTGTATTGTGTTTATATGTATATTGTTTTGTAGTTGTTGTATTTTTTTTTTAATGAATGAAATAAAAAGTGAAAAAAAAAAAAAAAAACATCAGAACGATGGTGGCAGAGGAGTTAAGTGGTCGCCTTGCAATCGGAAGGTCGCAGGATCGCAACCTGCTCAGTCTGTCACTGTCGTTGTGTCCCTGGGCAAGAATCTTAACCCACCTTGCCTGCTGGTGGTGGTCGGAGGGACCGGTGGCGCCAGTGTACGGCAGACCCCGCCTCTGTCAGTGCGCCCCAGGGCAGCTGTAGCTACATTGTAGCTCATCCCCACCAGCGTGTGAATGGGTGGATGATTGATTGTGTTGTGAAGCGCCTTGGGGGGTTGTAGAACCCTAAGAAGGCGCTATACAAATACAGCAAATAAAGCATTACCATCAGACACATCTGCATTCATGTCACCCACAATATAGACACAGGTGGATACATGGTCCTGAATAAGTGATGTATAAGCCAACCTGCTGAGATATTCATTTTCATTCTGGGGACACTCATAAGGGGTATAAACATTAAGAATAATTTAACGCTTATTTTTACAACTAAATTCAATACCTATTGCCCAGTCACCAAATTAACCAACTGATCATATTTTTTGTGGAAAAAACAAAAAGCTACGCCACCAGGTATCCTACCAAGAACTATTCTGGAGCTCAGGTCAGTGGTTGATTCACCTGCTCCATAAAAGTGCTCGTGCAAACAGTTCAGCTTCTCTAAATCCTGTTTGGGTAAAAATGTCTCTTGAACACACAGAATGTCACGACTCCACAAGTTTATTCACAACTACGCGTCGTCATTTATCGTTTCACACAGCGTTATACGAGACAATTTTAATGTTCATTTTCAAATTTTATGTTTCCTTTCCATTTCCGGCCCACCCCGGATGCACAGAACTCGGCCCTGCAAACAACAAACTCTGCAGGGTTCCACCGGCCCGGAAACATCGAACCTGACAACAATCAGTTAAACGGGCCATCACAAGGTAATTTAAATACTAAACTCACCATTTTTCAAATATGCCACCAAAAAGAGTCAACCCAGGAGTTGAGGAAGAGTTGGAGGAGATCAGGAAGTCACTTAATTTCATGTCAGAGGAACTGAGCAAAGTGGCTAAACAACAAGGATGCTACATGACTTAATGGATGAAATAAAACAATTAAAGAATGGATGACCTAATTATAAGTGGACTGGAGACGCAACACCGAACCTACGCCAGAGTAGCAGCTGGCGGAGGTAAAGATGGTGAAGATGCCCCGGTAGAGGAGCTGCACACACTTGAACAGCATGTGATAAACTTACTTCAAACGAAGAATGTAAACATCCAGAGCCAGCATATTGCAGCATGTCACACACTCCCCAGAAAAGACAGAAAAGCTAAGCCGGCAATTATTATCCGGTTTGTGAGCCGTAAAACAAAGATTGAGCTACTGAAACAGGGAAAGAAGTTAAAGGGGACTGGTGTGTATTTAAATGAACATTTAACAAAAAAGACTGCTGAGATTGCAAGACAGGCACGCAGCCTGAGAAAACAAAATAAGATACAAGCAACATGGACGAGGAATTGCAAAGTAATGATAAGATTAAACGGCACTCCGGAAGAGGCAAAAGTGGTAATGATAAGAGAACTCAAAGAACTAGAACAATATAAATAATAAGTATCTTTTATGGAACATGTGTTGATTGGTCAATGAATGGGAAAAAGGAGAAAAGAAACAAAATAAATGACATGTTTGGACACAGATTATAGGTTTCCATTCAGAGATATTGAAGAGGAAGACTTTGATCACGAAAAGGACTATCAAGGAGGTTATATTACCACACATGTTCAGAAAACGAACTTCAGAACGTTTAACTATGTAGAACATAACATGCAAGACCCTGAAAATAACATTGATCCAGATAACTACTTCTATAATAACAACAACACCTGTGAGTACTACACAGAAGACCAATTTAATATAAATATTCAAATGGAAAACGCATTGTCAGTCATACATTTTAATAATAGAAGCCTCTATAAAAAATTTTCTATAATTACAGAATGCTTAAGTAAGTTAAAAAAGTTTAATATAATCGCAGTATCAGAAACATGGCTTGATAATGAGAAAGTTAGTGAAATGGGACTGGAAGGATATGAACTATTTACAATAAATAGGGTAAATAAAAAAGGAGGCGGGGTTGCTGTATATGTAGATAAAGTTTTGAAATGTAGCCGGATTGACTGTATGTCAAGTTCCATAGATGATGTACTGGAATGTGTAACTATTGAAATCCATGTGGAAAAAGCTAGCAATATAATTATAAGTTGCATTTATAGGACACCAGGATCATGTCTTGACACATTTAATGAAAAATTATCAACAATGTATAGCAACTTAAACGATAAAAAACTACACATAATTTGTGGTGACTTTAATATAGATCTGCTAAATCCAAATGGACATCAGAAAACAACAGATTTTATCAATACAATGTATAGTAACTGCCTTTTCCCCGTAATTACAAAACCAAGTAGAATAACAATTGATACAGCTACATTGATAGACAACATATTTACAAATAAAATTGACTATGAAATAGTTGGTGGACTTCTTATAAATGATATTAGCGATCATCTTCCTGTTTTTGCACTTTTTCAAAATTATTTTGGGATCAAAACTAAACAAAAGAACCAATCATTTGATATGATACGATATAGAACAACAAAAGCCATGGCTGCCCCCCAGGTGGACTTAAAAGAACACAATTGGAATGAGGTGTTTGCAAATGAAGACCCAAATAGTGCATATGAGGTATTCTTGTCAACTGTTCTCTCACTATATGACAAACACTGTCCTTTAATGAAAACAACTAGAAAGCATCATAGATCAAATAAACCATGGATTACAAGTATAGAAGATGCATGTAAAAAGAAAAATTATTTGTATAAGACATTTATAAAACAGAGGACGAAAAATGCTGAAATAAAGTACAAGTTATATAAGAATAGATTAGTAAATATTATAAGAACAAGTAAGAAAGAATATTACCATACACTGCTGGAGCAAAATAGAAGCAATACACAAGAAACATGGAGGTTATTAAACAGTATAATCAAAAAGGGATCAAAAGATACAAATTATCCAGATTTCTTTAAAAAAGATTAAGATATTGTGCTTAATAAAACAAAAGACATTGCAAACGAATTTAATAACTTTTTTGTAAATGTTGGTTATAATTTAGCAAAAGAAATTCCAGAGTCAAGAAATGATAACGAACCAACTAAACATGTTACTCGGAATTTGTCTTCCATGTTTATTGGTGCTGTAACGCAAAAAGAAATACTTGATATTGTGAAAACATTAAAAAATAAAAAATCCAAAGATTGTTTCGGTATTGACATGAAATTACTTAAAAATATTATTGAATATATAGTGAATCCTTTTACATTCATTTGTAATCTGTCGTTCCGAACTGGTGTGTTTCCCTCAAAGATGAAAATAGCTAAAGTTATTCCCATTCATAAAAGTGGAGAGAGGTGTCAATTTACAAATTACAGACCAATATCACTACTTCCACAGTTATCAAAAATTTTAGAAAAATTATTTGTGAATAGACTTGATAAATATATTGAAAAGCATGATCTTTTAAGTGATAATCAATATGGCTTTAGGGGGAATAGGTCCACTTCAATGGCAGTCATGGAACTGGTAGAAGGGATATCTACTGCAATTGATAAAAAGGAATATACTGTTGGTGTTTTTATAGACTTAAAAAAGGCTTTTGATACGATTGATCATACAATATTAATGAAGAAATTGGAGAGATGTGGTATAAGAGAGATAGCATATAAGTGGATGAAACGTTACCTGGATGATAGATATCAATATGTGGAAATCAATAATGTAAAATCTAATCATTTGAAGACAACTTGTGGTGTTCCCCAGGGATCTGTGCTGGGCCCTAAATTATTTATATTATATATAAATGATATATGCAATGTTTCCAAATTGTTCAAAAGTGTGTTGTTTGCTGGTGATACCACACTGTATTGCTCAGGTAAAAATCTAGAACAACTTCTGACCATAGTGGAAGGAGAATTAAATATATTGAAAAACTGGTTTGATGTAAATAAGTTATCACTAAATATAAATAAAACTAAATTTATTATTTTTGGAACTAGACAAATGAAAAATGCCTCTAAAATTAGGGTAAATGGAATTGAAATTGAAAGAGTATACGAAAATAAATTTCTTGGAATGATAATTGATGATAAGCTTAACTGGAAGTCTCATATAAATCATGTGAAAACAAAAATGTCAAAAATCATTGCTATTCTGTATAAAACAAATTATGTCCTTGTCATGATTCCTGCCTTCCAGCCATCCTTCTGACACCGCACCATACTTAGGACTCCATTTCCCAGCATTCCCCACACCGTCACGCACTTCTCCACGTCATCATGTCCACACTATTTCAGGAAGTCTTCTCGGCAACTCCAGCACTGGCTCATCGTTTCTCTGTCCGTAGCCTTGGCGTTCCGGTTTCGTCTCGGATCTAACGGCGCCTCGCTTAGTAGCGTTTTTCAGTTCTACCTTAACTTTTATTTCTCCAGCGCATCGGCTCCGCAGGTCACGCCGTGCGCCCAGAGCTTCCGGCGCTCACCTCACGCTTTAGCTTCCTAGCCCCTTGGCTCAGATCCACGCCAGCCGGCTACAGCTTTCAACCGTTCCAGTCGTCATGGCTCCACATTCACGCCAGACGATCCAGAGCTCCTACGCTCACCTCATCCATCTGCATCCAAACTTGTCTATGATATAAGGTTAACTTTTTATTTTTTGTTTTTGGTTGTTTCGAGTCTTATGTACGTGAACTAAATGTTAAATGATTCTTCTTGTAAAAAGGGTTGGCATAATAAGCATGTGCTTCAGCCAATCCCTTTTGATTAGCCTTGTTAGATTGAAATGTTGCCTATGATGGACTTGTGTTCTCTGTTGAAATGTTAGAGTGCTAATCAAAGAATAAATAAATTAATTAAAAAAAAAACAAAAAACAAACTCGTAATCCATTGATTTTTCGCTTCATGATCATGTGATGTGTGACATACACGGATGAAGATCCGCTTTAGACACGTGATGTTTGTTCTCACGGTACGGGGGCTCGTTACGACGCCCACCTCATAAAAAATGGAAATGACGACTAAAGTCATCAATGGCAGCGAGCGGTTGGATGTGAAAAGACGACTATAGTCATCAATGGCAGTGAATGAGTTAAGGGCATCACAAAAGTTGCAATAAAAATGGCTCGACAGCAGCCCATAGAAAATCAAAAATCAGACTCCTCATTGACCTTATTTTATAGTAGAGTTATGAAATTTGGTACACTTCTAGTACTCAGCAAGTCCCACAGAAAGGGTTCTTGCACCCATGTAGTAAAACAAACAGGAAGTCGGCCATGTTTGATCGAAAAGGCCATTTTGACCCCAAAATAGCTGTTTGTAGGGTCCACATTTGAGTGAACTCATCCTAGAGATTTTGATTGATCGACTTGAAATTTGGGGGGTTTGCTCATGAGGAACGGGAGAGCTAAAGTTATCAAATTCTTGAGTTTTTGTTGATGTTGAAGGGGTGGGACCAGGCCTCAAACTTTGACGACTCTCCAAAAATTCTCGGTTGCTATAGATCAGGAGTCTCCAACCTTTTGGAGAACGTAAGCTACTTTTACACAATGAAAGTACAGAAGAGCTACCGCCATACGATTTATTCACATTGATACTTTCCATGTGTGAATATGCTTACTATATTTTAAAAAATGCAATGCTTACTATATTAACATTCATTGTATTCACAAGTTGCTTTCTCTATTTCAATATTGTAAAAAAGAATAAAGGAAAAGGAAAATAGTGACATTCCTGTTTTGAAACTCAAACTAAACGAAACATTTTGTTTTTTAACTAATCAGATCCTTTCAGATAATGACATATAAATCTACTTTGTGTGAATGATTTGACATTTCTTTTTAGAATGCATCAGTAACATAACTCTTTGAGCACACAGGAACAGCTAACCTGTTCCTATTCAGGCACTGACCCTGGGCCCTGCCTGGACCCTAAGCAGCAATGTCAGTTTTTCAGAGTGTTAACCTGGTTTGTCAGAAATTCTTCCAAAAACTACACTGCTCACAAAAATTAAAGGAACACTTATTTTATTGGGCCTGGCATGAAATCAATTAAACCTGTCTGATAATTTTCTGGTTGATTAAGCAGCTGAGGGCATTGTTAATCACTTTCAGCTGTATTGGTGTTCATGGACTTAACGACAGGTGCACTAAAGTGGCAACAATTACAAAACCCTCAAAACAGGACTGGTTTAACATGTGGAGGTCATTTCAAGTTTCTCCCTCTTGATCTTTATTGGCTGGTTTTCCACTCGTGCTAGTTTTGGCTTGAGTAATTATCTCTACTGGCAGCATGAGGCGATTCCTTAACCCTACAGAAGTTGCACAGGTTGTCCAACTTCTCCAGGATGGCACATCCACACGTGCTGCAGAAAGAAGGTTTAATGTGTCTCCCAGCACAATCTCCAGAACATGGAGGAGATTTCAGGAGACTGGCGGTTATTCTCGGAGAGCTGGACAGGGCCGTAGAAGGTCCACAACCCATCAGCAGGACCGATACCTGCTCCTTTGTGCAAGGCAGAACAGGCTGAGCACTGCTCGTGCCCTACAGAATGACCTCCAGAGGGCCACTGGTGTGAATGTCTCTACCCAAACAATCAGGAACAGACTTCATGAAGATGGCCTGAGGGCTCGACGTCCTGTAGTGGGCCCTGTGCTCACTGCCCAGCACCGTAGAGCTCCACTGACATTTGCTCAAGAACACCAGAATTGGCAAGTCCACCACTGGCGCCCTGTACTTTTTACAGACGAGAGCAGGTTTACCCTGAGCACCTGTGATAGACGTGAAAGAGTCTGGAGAAGACAAGGAGAACGTTATGCTGCCTGCAACGTCGTTCAACATGACAGGATTGGTGGTGGGTCAGTTATGGTCTGGGGAGGCATATCCATGGAGGGACGCACAGACCTCTACTGCCTAGGAAATGGTGCTCTGACTGCCATAAGGTATCCAGATGAAATCCTTGAACCCTTTGTCAGACCCTACGCTGATGCATTAGGTCCTGGTTTTCTCCTAATGCACGACAATGCCCGGCCTCATGTGGCAAGAGTATGCAGGCAGTACCTGGAGGATGAAGGAATTGAAACAATTGAATGGCCTTCACCATCCCCTGACTTAAACCCAATAGAACATCTGTGGGACATTATGTTTGGGTCCATTAGGCGGCGCCAGGTTGCTCCTCAGACTGTACAAGAGCTCAGGGATGCCCTCACACAGATCTGGGAGGAAATGCCACAAGACACCATCCGTTGTCTCATTAGGAGCATGCCCCGACGTTGTCAAGCATGCACACAAGCTCGTGGGGGCCACACAAGATACTGAAAAGCATTTTGAGTTGCAGAAATGAAGTTTTTGAAATAATGGACTAGCCTGCCACATCTTCATTTCACTCTGATTTTAGGGTGTCTACACAATTGAGCCCTCTGTAGGCTGAACACTTTTATTTCCATTAAAAGACTTGGCATCCTTTTGTTCCTAAGACATTGCCCTGTCGTTATTTGTATAGATATCCAACTTCATATTGAGATCTGATGTATCTAATGTGTTTCTGTGTTCCTTTAATTTTTGTGAGCAGTGTATAATACAAAACCTTTCAAGTAAATATGTTGTGTTATGATTATTTTTCCAAGCACAGTCAAATGATCACGTCATTCAAGCCACGCCCCCCATGACTTAAAAGGTCATGTTTTAAGGTGAAATTCGTGATTTGACCCCTTTCACCTTATAGAATAGAATAGAATAGACTTTATTGATCCAACAGTGGGGAAATTCACTTGTCACAGCAGCACCATCACTCAAAAGGTAATTAGAAGAAGATAAAAAAAACAAGGATACATCTATATACACATAGGCAGTAATCTACTATTGTTGCTCGTCTAACATGATGACTTTAATTACTTTTCAGCTCAGTTGCCCATTTTTTGGACTGTCACGCTCATACAGACACGTGGTGGTTAGTGCAGTTGTGTCTGAATGCTGCCGCTCCGACTCCGAGCGTCTTTTCATTTCTACAGGGAGACATGAAATCTCACCTCACTCCCCCAGAGTTTGCTCTTTTAGAGCCCTATTAAATTAGTTGTGTTGACACATTTTAAAGAGCTTCCCCCGCTCGTTTACATCACTCTCACAGACGCATAAAAATTATTTTTACGTTTGCCGCTGCGCGCATGCGAGTGAGGGAGGCGTGATGCTGCAGCTACACACGGGATCTCTGTCGGCTGCAAAGTATGAGTGACAGGTGATCGGTTGGTATGATCGGCTCTGAAAGGAGTAGATCGGAATTTGCCGAACATGTTTTTCACGGAAATTGGCCGATTTTGATCGGTGGCCGATCAATCAGTGCATCCCTATTTAAAAGTGGTCAGTCTGTGGCGGTAATGTGGCATGATCATGTGTTTTTCACTAAAGATTATGCCATGGTGGTAAAAAGTGTGTGTGGGCGCGGTCTCTGCGTCGTCACGGATTTCCTTTAGCTTGGACATAACTTGTTGTTTATGCAGATTGAAGACACGCTCCAAAGGTGTTTGTCCTTCACAGTCCTCGTGAGCTGTCTGGTGATCTAAAGGCCAGAAGCAACACGTTTCTCAAGTTTGCCATCTCAGCTGATTCTGTTTACAAAAGCGAAACTGACTGGCCTTGTTTACTTTCATTTTTATTATTCATGTTTTTCCTCTAGATTTCATGCAAAAGTATGTTGGGTAAGCGTTCATGAATAAGATAGTGGAGTAAAAGGTATTTGGTAACTTCAATTATTGTGTGCTGAATTCATTTGAAAGTATGAAAAGGCTATGACATGAGAAAAAACCTAAACGCAGAAAAATTGTATCAAAATTAGTGGTAATCGTTTAATATTCGAATCGTAGGACCCTGAATCGAAATCAAATTGTGAAGTTCCTAACATGGCAGACCCTTATTAAAAATAGCCCCGCTCATGGATTTAGCTCACACCACTTTTATGTCCTGTGCAAATTAGGAATAGGCTGATATTTCTGCTTAGTAAAAGCTCTAAAACAGTATTGTCAGGTGACATTTCTTTTAATTTACCCATTTTTTTATACTTGGTCGGTTTACTGACTTGTTTAATTTTACTATATTTATTTACTATTTATTTTACTCTACAAATATGGGCATTATTGAGCACAAATTAAGATAAAACAGTTGGTCAGGTTCAGAAATGTTGAGCATCAGCTGTTATTAGTGACACTTCAGCATGTCTGAATATCGGCCACCAGCTGACCATGACTTCTACTTACCAGCATCGGCTATAAAAAGCCATATCGGTGGTGCAGAACACCTCACCCAGCTTTCTTAATTCTGGGGGGGCGCCTTGCTATGACACCCACCCACACCCACACCCACACCCACAGATGCAGCACTGGTCAAAAAGGGGAATTAATCCATCGTGTGAGCAGCTCCCCTTCCAGATGGATAATCAGGGAGGTGAGCTGCCGCCATCCCTCTCTACAACAGCAGAGGTTTTGTGAGAACATCTATGGAGCTGATCATGGATCTTTCTCTAGATCCTCGCCAAACACTTCCCATGTCCCAGCAACCGCCACTGCTGGACACTGCCTGGCCCTGCGGTACCTTCTGGAGACCTACAGACTACCTATGTCCTACAGTCCTCCTTCTTCAGCCTGACTGCTCCACTAACGTGTGGCGTCCACCAGAGGGCCCAATGGTTTCCACCACAAGTAGAACCAGATACCTCATAGGGACTGGGAGATCAGGGTTCGATTCCCGGTCGGGTCATACCAAAGACTTTGAAAAAATGGGACCCAATGCCTCCTCGCTTGACACTCAGCACTAAGGGGTTGGATTGGGGGGTTAAACCACCAAATAGTTCCTGAGCGCGGCCACAGCTGCAGGTCACCCATCCCCACCATGGGGATGGGTTAAATGCGGAGATGTAATTTCACCATTGTGTGATGAATACTTGGTACTTTAACTTTAGTGGTCACCTCTTTATGTGTATTTTTAGGGTAGCAATAGTAGTAGTATTACTGTACTACCACCCTGTGGTACCACACTGTACTGAGATACCACTACTCTACAGTACCACACAATACTACAGCACAACCACTCTGACCTGGCATCAGTACATCACCCATCAGCTCTCTGATGTCATAACGTATTCTGGGTCAGATCAATACCACCCTACCTCCACCACCCCCCTCTGTCACCAGTCAGACATTTTCTCTCCCAACAATCATCTGATCCTCTGCTCCTCCATCCCTCCCTCCTTCCATCTGTCTAGAACGTAAAGCTCAGAATGAATTAAAATGAAAAGAGACAACCAGCTAGGGACTGACAAATCCCCACCCCCACCCCCCAAAAAAGGGTCAAGCCCCATGGTAGTCCTTTCAGCCTGCAGAAAAATGGCAGCGAAAGATGAATGGATGAAGGATGGAGAGTCGGTGGATAAAGAAAGAGAAAATGGCAGCTCACCCCATCGCTGTTGTCTCCATCAGCCTCCTTCTCTGTTTCCGACTGAGAGGGAGGGAGGGAGGGAGGGAGGGAGGGGGGGGTGTCAGCTGAGCAACCCAACAGCCAATCAGATCCCAGGTACACGGAGGGGGGGTAGGGGGTAGAAGAGAAAGAACAACCCCCACCCCCACCCCCCCAATGCTCTGCAGTACTGCAGGCAGCCTGATCAGGATCCTGAGTTACTAACACACCCAGATACATACACAGATACACACACATGTATAACTAAATTCACTACAAAAACACAACATTCCCCCAGGACTCCTCACAGGAATGCACCTAGACCACATGTCCCCACACAGACCAGTACTCACAGCTAAGTACTCATGGATGCAAACGACTAATGAAGCCCACTGTCTAAGGTCAGAGGTCACAAACATCAAAGATAAGATCTGTGTGCTGGCTTTGCCACTATAAAATAAAATGTCCATTTGTCTGTTTTTGTGTGGACGGTGTCCTACAGGAAGGTCGCTCTAGAAAAGGCTTCTTAGTCCATCTGATTTGGACTTGATGCAACAAATAAAGCAAACTCTCATATTTTACTCCTCTCCCGCGTTCTAACTGCACCAGCTACACGAGCAGTTAAAGACCCCGTTTAATTTTAAAGGTGTGGTTCACTGAAAAAACATTTTTTAATGATTATTTCTGATTCTAATGAGTCGCTCTGAGTGTTTCATGCAGGCTGAACATGAAAATAGTCTCCTACACCCATCTCCCGCATTAGCAGCTGTCCGGAGTATTTCTTTTATCTGATGGCACCATCTAGTGGTTGACAAGCATATCACACCAAGAGTTGTTTGATTCAGTTTTTTAAAATGGCGACTGCATGTTTCTTGTTTATGGATGTGCTTCTGTAGCCGACAAACAGAGCTAAAACACAATTTTACAATTATTATTTTCCTGTCATGTTGTGTTTTCATATATTTATATACTTGTCTGTGAAAAGTTCATCAACTCTGCATCAGCAAGATATGTGCTTAACTCTAGAGCACGTAAGCTAACACTATTGGTTAGTTCTGACCAACGCTCAGTTTCCTATTGCACAGAGCTCTACGGGGCAGGGGGCGGGCGGGCCTAGCAAAAAAAAAATATATCTATATACGTATTGCTTACATTACAGGGTTTCCCCCAGCGCTATTTTAGCCTGGCGGGCCGCCAGGCTTTGACTGCCCCCCCGCCAGGCTAAGCCAGGCTTATTAATTTATTTTAAAGTTTTTTTAATGCACCAAACTAACATTGAAAATGTAAAATTTAGCGCTTAAACAAACACTCGAATGTTTCGATTAAAAAAATTCCTCAAATCATTATTATTTACTGATTCGAGGTGTTGTTAAATGCATAACGCAGCTGGACTCTAATTTACACGGACACATTTTACTGGAGCACAATGCTGGATATCACCGGTGATCGAGACAGCATGGAGGACAATGGAGAAAACGATAAAGGCAAAAGGCAAAGGTGGTCCAAAGTTTGGGACCATTTTAAACTCAGAAGAAGTGAAAACACGGTCGAGTGTCTCCACTGTTAAACGGAGTTGTCTTACCATAACAGCACAACTTTATGCTTGAACAGGAAACCACTTCAGCCAGCCGAATCCACGACCAGGTAGGCTAATGCTAATACCATAGACATAGCTAATACGTAGCACGCACGCTAACTTTCGCGTCACGTAGGAACCGGAAAAAAAACACGTTAATCGTGTTCACGTTAAACTAAGACTGAATAAACTCTACAACTGAAAGAAAAATCACTATCATCCTGTTTATGTAGATGGCTGCAGCTGCTGCAGCGGTGTGGAGCAGGGACGCAGCTAATACCTGGAGTCATTACTGCAGCTCAGTGTGACGCTGCACATACGGCAGGCCGTTATAGCATGTAATTTACTAAGATCTATCTTTGAATATAATTTTAGGTTGAATTATTGCCAATCTGTGTATATTTAGAAAAATATGACGCATTAGAAATTAGTAACATTTCTACTTGAAGTTTGATTTTGAAACACAAACTCAGAATTTTTTTCCTCTGTTTTGAAAGGTCGTCAAATAATTTGGAATTGTAGGATGTCCAAGGAAGGTCCCGACTCGGGAGTGTGTTGTGTGAGGGGTTGTGGCGTCAAATAAAGTGAGCCTCTGAGTTCACAGTTTTCTCTCCTCGTCTTTATATTCAACTGCAAACCAGAAATGTTCCCACACGGAAGGTTTGTTTGAAGACGGCGCGTCGCATGTCGCCGTGGCTAAGTTTCTCTCTGTAGCGCTTGTTTTGCTCAAACTTTCAGCTCAGTGGGGCGGGTCAAACCTGTGACTGGATATTTACTCGCGGGTAGGGAGGGGGTCGGCTGTGAGCAGCTTCAGACGAGACTAGAGCGGGCACACGGAATGAAATTCATCTGCCTGGACAGACAAACGCACCCTGGTGCCGTGGAAAGCATGAATTAAAGGACCAGCGCGAAAATAATGGCAAAACCGAAGTCCCGCGGTACACGAGGGTAGATTGTCCCATGCAGGGAGGACCAAACGGTCCGGGATTTTACCGCGTACCGTTGCATCCCTACTAACAATGTAATGGTGTCATATTTTTCTAAATATACACAGATTGGCAATAATCCAGTCTAAAATTACATTCAAACATGGATCTGTTAGTAAACTACATACTACAACGGCCTGCCGGAGCCTGCAGCAATGACTCCAGCTGCGGGTCTCCACACCGCTGTAGGCTGCAAGCCGTCTACAAAAACAGGATGATGAGGATTTTTTTCCCCCACTTATAGGGTGGATTGCACCAACAATGTTTAATTTAAACTAAGATTAGCACTAATCAGAGATTAGTAAAACTCAGTTTAAAATGACTTAAACCAGGTTTAAAGTTAAGCAGAGCTGCGTTGCACCACTTAAAATTAAACTCGGTTTGGTTAAACTCAGTTTATTTGTTTAAACTGTGCTTAAACTGATTTAAATCAAGGGGTAGATGTCGAAATAAAATCTACTAATTAAACAGGCTACGTTATTAAACTATAAACATCAAAGTGTGGTAAGACAGGGTCGGCTCTTGAATGGCTGCGGTCGTACCTACTGGGTAGGAGGTTTTGTGTTATGGTGGGGGAAGCTGCCTCGCCTTGGGAAGATCTGCAGTGGGAGGTACCACAGGGTTCGGTCCTGGGGACCCTCCTCTTTGCTCTTTATTTGCTCCCTTTGGGGGACCTCCTCCGCAAACACGGGGTGAAGTTTCATCTGTATGCAGACGACTGCCAGATTTATTTTCCTCTGTGTTCAGGGGTGGGAAGCTCCATTTTAAATCTCTTGATTTGTTTAGATGAGGTAAAGTTATGGCTCGCAGCCAATTACCTCCACCTGAATGACAGTAAAACTGAGCTCATTACTTTTCTTCCTCGGCGCCTCGGTCCTCCACGTGACCGATCCGCGGGCCAAGTGCGTGCCGAACCGTAAAGAGAGATCCGTGCGGATCACGGATCAGTGATGATCCGTTGCATCCCTACCTCCTACAGGGCGCGGTCATGATGTATCCCAAACGCGCGAACACAGGGGGAGGTGAACGCCGGTAACAATAACAATAGCGTAGCTGCGGGCAACTGCCTGCCAAGATGGCGCCATTCGATTTGAACTGTTGCATGCCGGGAGAAGTGACGTCAACTCCCGGAGCTCTATATATTGAAAATTTATTGTTATCGCAATATCAGCATGCGCAATAGGCATATCGCAAAGAACAGAAAAATATCGCAATTAATGGTCATATTAGATTTTTGCTACACAAAATGCATTTTGTCAATCAAATGGAAGCATGAAGTTTTTGACTAATCAAATAGAGCCCTTCACCCATTTGGCCAATTGGTTGAGTTCTTATAGGTTAGATGCCTTGGTGCCTAGGTGGATGGCACTTCATTTGGATGGCTAGCAAACACCTGAGTTAGAGCGTCGCAATGACTGAGGGTATGACGTTTGTGGAAAATTTTAGCAAGAAAGAACTCATAATTCAAACAGCATGACTATTATTTCAAAGTACTTGTGTTCAACAAACACAAGTACTTTACAAGACATGCCAAACACTTGTGGCAACCATGAGGGGACACACGACAAATCTCCGTTGTCACCACCAACGCAACCATAAAGATCTATATACTGGGCTCTAGAAATGTAATGTGAACTTGCATGATTTCATTTTGTTACTGTATTAATACTAATGATAGAGGATGGAGTGGTGTGTCTAAAGTATATTGTGGCGGCCCTGCCCACAGCTAGGTCGGGCAGGGTCGCGTTGCACCCTGGGGGGCTAATTCAGGGTTATTTTATTGTGTTTTTCTTGTGTGTTGGGGGGTTATTTTGTCCGGGGTTATGTTAGTGTTGCTTAGTTTTAGTTTAACGTTCATTTTATGTTGTTTTTGTCCGGTGCCTATTGGCACCGTGAGTTATTTTTGTATGTCGGGGAATGGGGTGAGGGCTGTAGCACTGGAGGCTAAACCTAAAACGGCGTTCACTATTTGACAGGGATTGTGGCAGTTTCGAGTGATGCCGTTTGGGTTATGCAACGCCCCGGCTACTTTTGAAAGACTGATGGAACGTGTTCTGCAGGAGATTCCTCGCAGCCGTTGTGTGGTTTATCAGGATGATTTGCTTGTGCATGCTAAAGACTTTGAGCACGCTGTTCGCCCGGCCGTCTGCATGCTAACGCTGACGCGCTGTCCCGGCGTCCATGTTTAGTGACTGAGTGTCGCTACTGTTTCCGCCAGGAAGAGCGAGAACCAGAAACTGTTCCAGCAGCAGCGAGAGAGCAGCCCCAGGAACTGTCGGCTGCAGCGGTGGAAGCTACTGAGGATTAGGAGAGGGAGTTATTCTCCATGGAGGAGCTGAAAGATCAGCAGGAGGCTGATCCAACTCTGGCAGAGGTGAGAGCTTGGGTTCGGGACGCCAAGAGACCAGAGTGGCCCGACGTGTCCTTTTGTGAGGCTGATCTAAAGAACCTACACTCCCAGTTCAGCAGCTTGGAGCTGCATGGGGATGTACTGTACAGGCGCTGGCAGGCATCAGGAGGGGGGACAGATCGCCTGCAGCTGCTGGTGCCACGAAGCCTCCGAGAGAATGTCCTCTACTGGGTGCACGGCGCAGCAGGAACGGGGCACTTTGGAAACAACAAGACGGTGCGACGGCTCCGGCGGACGTTCTACTGGCCGGGTTGCCGTCAGGACGCGGAGCTCCACGTTCACTGCTGTGACATCTGCACCAGCCAGAAAGGGCCAACTCAGCGTTCCAAGGGCCCGCTACAACAGTACCTGGTTGGAGCACGGATGGAGCGGGTCGGGGTGGACATCGTCGGACCCTTCCCTACAACAGACGCCGGAAATCGCTACATTTTGGTGGCCATGGACTACTTTACGAAGTGGCCAGAAGCGTACGCAGTGCCGGATCAGAGTGCTGCAACTACAGCTCAGAGGTTGGTGGACAAGATGTTCGCTCGTTTTGGAGTACCTGAGGAGCTGCACAGCGACTAAGGGAGAAACTTTGAGAGCCAGCTGTTCGGTGAGGTGTGTCGGCGGTTGGGGGTGACAAAGACCAGGACCACTCCGCTGCATCCCCAGAGTGACGGGCTGGTGGAACGGTTTACAGGGTTCTTACACTTTTTCCACTGACAAATTCAAGCACTTTTCAAGCATTTTCAAGGTAAAATTTCAAAAATTTCAAGCACCACACGGCAAAGACGAAACAATACATTAGGACTCAAGAGGGCAGTTTCACCTCACTATCATATGAATTTATTACTGTTATATAATAGAGATGAACCCGTGATTTTAAATTACTGGAATCAGGTGAAAAAGATTAGCTATAACCTTATAAAGCAACTATCCATCCATCCATCCATTTTCTCCCGCTTATCCGGAGTCGGGTCGCGGGGGCAGCAGCCTAAGGAGGGAAGCCCAGACCTCCCTCTCCCCAGCCACTTGGGCCAGCTCCTCCGGGGGAATTCCAAGGCATTCCCTGGCCAGCCGAGAGACATAATCTCTCCAGCGTGTCCTGGGTCTTCCTTTGGGTCTCCTCCCGGTTGGACGTGCCCGGAAAACCTCACCAGGGAGGCGTCCAGGAGGCATCCTAATCAGATGCCCGAGCCACCTCAACTGGCTCCTCTTGATGTAGAGAAGCAGCGGGTCTACTTCGAGCCCCTGCCGGATGGCCGAGCTCCTCACCCTCATTTCTGCCGCTTGTATCCGCAATCTCGTTCTTTCGGTCACTACCCAAAGCTCGTGATCATAGGTGAGGGTAGGAACGTAGATCGACCGGTAAATTGAGAGCTTCGCCTTTCGGCTCAGCTCTCTCTTCACCACGACAGACCGGTACAACGCCCCCATCACTGCAGACGCAGCACCAATTCGCCTATCGATCTCACGCTCCACCCTTCCCTCACTCGTGAACAAGACCCCGAGATTCTTAAACTCCTCCACTTGGGGCAGGACCTCGTCCCTGACCTGGAGAAGGCATTCTACCCTTTTCCGACTCGAGACCATGATCTCATCATGATCATGGTCTCGGATTTAGAGGAGCTGATTCTCATCCCAGCTGCTTCACACCCGGCTGCGAACTGCTCCAGCGAAAGCCGGAGATCACGTTCTGACGAACAGGACCACATCATCTGCAAAAAGCAGAGACCTGATCCTTAGGCCACCAAAACGGATCCCCTCACCACCTTGGCTGCACCTAGAAATCCTGTCCATAAAAGTTATGAACAGAATCGGTGACAAAGGGCAGCCTTGGCGGAGTCCAACTCTCACCGGAAAAGAGCCCGACTTACTGCCGGCAACTAAAGCAACTAACGTGACCTTAATTCATCCTCAGATAGAAATTTCAAATGAAATGACAATTACTTAGTTTTAATTTTAACCTGTCTGCTTTTAGTTCTAGTCTGTTACCTTAAAACAAAACATGCTGCTCTCCCAGTTCACAGCAGCAACTCGGATAAAAACACACAGCCATCTGACACTCAAGATACACTAAAAGACAAAGAAAAACTGTCTACTGATAGCAAAAACACAACCAAGATAGCCATATATTAATCACGCTGGATGACTCTGGTTGCAAACGTTGGTTTTTGCAGTCTCCTAGAGCCACGGTATGAGCCGTGTTGTGCAGGGAAGAGTGAGCCTCAACATGGGTGCAGTCATAGTAATGCTTATCGCAAAACACAGCCACATACTATTTAAACAATTTGAATTATGAGCAATGGGGCTATTATCAAACATATTCCTAATATTAACACATTTCTTATCAATGTTTTTCCTGACAGAGTGATGTTTTTTGGCAGCTAATCTGAGGAAATGACATGAAAACAGGAAGTTGAGGCCTGTTAAAAGACAAATTTCTGTTACTGTTTGGTTTCAGACAAATAAAGTATTATATTATATTCCAAGTTACAAATAAATAAATCTGAAAGGACAACTTGGATGTTTTCTACTTTCTTCTTATTAACTGAATGCATTGCTGAGGTGTTGGATTGGGACTTGGTATCGAAATCCTATGACACGGATCGGGGGCAAAAAAATTTGATCAGAACATAATTATAAATATTATCTTGTAATATTCCACAAAGCAGGGACAAAGTAAATAAAAACATCACATTTTACATTTTAGCCTCTTTTATAAAACAATACCGCCAATTTGCCGCAACGTCGAGGCAGCATCTGGGAGCCTATGGTCGTTTATAAGAGCTCAGACCGTGGCGGTAATGTTGCGCAATCATGTCAGTTTTATAAAAGATTACGCGATGGTGGCAAAAAGGAGGTATGGGGGCGGTCTCTACGCTCTCACGGACTTCCGTGTATTTTGGACATAACTTCCTTTTTATTGCGATCGAAGTCGTGCTCCTTAAGTTTTTTCCCCCAGTCAGCTACAGGTGTGTGCTCCACAGTCCCTGTGAGCTGTCAGATGATCTGAGCTGCAGATCTAACGGAGAGAAGCTCCTGGAGCTCCGCATCGCTCCAGTTTATCATCTCAGCTGGTTCTGTTTACAAAACGGAGCTTATGGCCGTGTTTACTTTCATTTTCAACATAGTTCCCAGTCGGAGCTTGGCATTAATTCATCACGTGGTCATGACACCTCCCTCTTTTGCGCCAAGGCTTAATGTGCGTTTATAAGACCGGCTAAGCCGCAATATTACCGCAATATTACGTGGCACGAATGCCGCAAAAATCCCGCAACGTGTTTCTTATGAACGCGCCATGGCGGTATCACGTTGCGGGATTTTTGCGGCATTCGTGCCACATAATATTGCGGTAATATTGCGGCTTAGCCGGTCTTATAAACGCACATTAAGGTAATATTACGCTGATTTGCCGGCGCGGTGTGCCTTATAAAAGAGGCTTTTGAAGGTCAAGTTTTGCTCCTACTTTTGCAGCTCTTATAGAAGCTATGTTTTAAATCCTGCTAAATTTCTGACTATTACCACCCATTACTGAAATATCTGATCACAACCCTCCCTCCATCTGCAGACCCATTAATTGATTCAAATAAATAATTATACTTGATGAACAATTAGGTTTTAGGGATTGTATTTCTGTTAGTAAAAATACCTGTTGATATATTTAGTTTCAATTGTGACTAGTAAGAATATGATCTGGACTAGGATTAATTATATTGTCGCTATGTAAAATAGGAATTACTAGCTGTTGATTAAATGATAAAATGGCTTGCCCCGCGAACTCGGGTCTGCTTTCGCAGTCAAACACGGTCCATGCTTCTGCTCACAAATTAGATGCCATGAACGACGAGGTGCTTCATTAAATTACTGGTATTTACATGTTTAGTGACAAACCTGAACACATGTGTTACAGTTAGCTCTGCTGCCGTTTACTTTCCCCAAATGCAGCCAAAACTTTGATTTTTTTCGGTATTTTATTAGTTCGTGAACTCGGAGGTGTTTTGTAAACAAAGTTTGTGAATGATGACATGACCCGCAGCAGCGGGAGGAACGGGGCTTTGCGGTTCATAACAGACTTTTTAGCACCGAAAAAGATATTTCTTACCGTTTTTTTTCGGTTCCCTGCTCTACTCCAGTCTTGATTTCATAACTAATTATCACAGAAGGACCCGCTGGATCCCAGACCCAAAGCAGAGCTCTCACACACGCGACTAGCATAAAAGTCTCATCTGTAATGTAGGTCTGCTTCATAGCGAAGCCAGCGTACACCGCCGGTCCAGCGGCTGGTCTCTATAGTAGGAGGAGCCTGCTGCTAACACACCGGTGTGACAGAAAGTTACAACTTGTCAGTTCCTATAAGTATCTTGGTATCTGGCTTGACAGCACACTTTCATTTGACATTCACATTAATTCATTACTCTCTAAAGTCAAGTCAAGGATTGGGTTTCTATACCGCAACAGGTCATCCTTTACTCATCCTGCAAAGCAAACCTTGGTCAAAATGACAATCCTTCCCATCTTAGATTACGGTGACATCATCTATAGGACTGCTTCCAAAAACCTTCTTCATAAACTCGATGTCATTTATCACTCAGCAATCCGTTTGGTCACTGGTGCCCCTTTCACTACTCATCATTGTGATCTGTACTCACTCGTTAACTGGCCATCACTCCATTCCCGCAGGTTGTTACATTGGTATCAATTTATATACAAAACAATCATCGGTAGAACACCGTCATATCTTCGCTCATTACTCATCACTTCCAACAACCAGCGCATTTTACGTTCCAGTAACCTAATATCTATGGTTATTCCCAAAGCTCGCACCTCCTTTGGCCGCTCCTCATTCCAGTTTGCTGCTCCCAATGACTGGAATGAACTGCAAAAATCACTACAGCTCACTACCTACGTTCCATTATCTACCTTCAATAATTCATCACCATCAATAGTTTCTGATCAGTGTGCCTGCTGCTGAGTACTTAAAGGTTGTTTTAAGTCTGTTTTGATTAGAGCCCGACCGATATTGGTTTTTCTATTGCCGATACCGATGCCGATATGAGGCGGTCATGGTCAGCCGATGGCCGATAAGTGCTGCCGATTTTTTGCGCCGATTTCATGGCCAATATTTTGATGTTTTGCACCTTATCTGAATGATAAATTATCACCAATAACAGTGGATGCACATTTCTGAACCTAATCCGCTTTAAAACACTGAATTTAACCAACTGTTTAATCTTAATTTTGTGCACCGCTCAGTGTTAAAATCAAACATTTACCAAGATTAATAAAAAATACCAATAAACTGACCAAGTATGAAATATACAAAACAATCATCGGTAGAACACCGTCATATCTTCGCTCATTACTCATCACTTCCAACAACCAGCGCATTTTACGTTCCAGTAACCTAATATCTATGGTTATTCCCAAAGCTCGCACCTCCTTTGGCCGCTCCTCATTCCAGTTTGCTGCTCCCAATGACTGGAATGAACTGCAAAAATCACTAAAGCTCACTACCTACGTTCCATTATCTACCTTCAATAATTCATTGCATTCAATAGTTTCTGATCAATGTGCCTGCTTCTGAGTACTTAAAGATTGTTTTAAGTCTGTTTTGATGGCTTGTACATATTATATATGAGAACAGCCCTTTGTTTTTATGTCTAGCTGTTTTATGTTATCTTTATCTGCATTTTTTTTATCTTATCTGTTTTTTATCTTATCTGTTTGTGTAAAGCTAACTATGTGTCTGTTGCTGCTGCCTCTTGGCCAGATCGTCGTTGTAAATGAGAATGAGTTCTCAATCGACTCATCTGGTCTGGCATAAAGGTTAAATAAAAATTTAAAAAAAAAGAAAGGAGCGGACCCTCTCAGAGCAGCCGCAGCCGTGTTTACTAAAGGCGAAATAATCACTCTCTAGTTTTTAACATTAACAAAAATAACAAATTGAGTTTTTTCATCAAACTAAATTGGGTGATCTTATATACAAAACTGTGCAGTTTGTTTTTCAAGCATTTTCCAGGATTCAATACAGAAATCAAGCACTTTCCATAACTTGAAAACACGTTATTGAAATTCAAGCATTTTCAAGGATTTCAAGCACCCGTACGAACCCTGGGTTTAACCGCACTCTGGCGACGCAGCTAGCCATCCTCACCAGCAAGCACCAGCGGGACTGGGACTTGCACTTGCCCATGGTGCTGTGGGCATACCGGACCGCTGTGCAGGAGTCCAGCCAGAGCGCCCCCGCAGTGCTAATGTTCGGGAGGGAGCTCCGGACGCCGGTGGACCTAGTATTTGGGCCGGCTCCGGAGGTTGCGGGGGGGCCTGAGGTGGACTACCTGCAAAGACTGCAACAGAGGATGGAGGAGGTCCACCAGCTGGCCCGGACCACCCTGCTAGCGGCTGGAGTTCGTCAGAAGAGGGCGTACGACTCCTGGGCTCACGCGCCCTCATTGGCCTTGGGGGACAAGGTCTGGGTCTACTGTCCAACCCGGAAGAAGGGCCTGTCCCCCAAGCTGATGAGCCACTGGCAGGGGCCCGCATAGATCCTGGACCAGATCTCTGCGGTGGATTACCGGGTCCGCATGCCCGGGAAGGGCCGGCGGGTGGTCCTCCATTGGGACCGGCTGGCACCATACCGGCCAAGGACTGCTGAGCAGCTGGTTGCAGATGGGGGTGAGTTTCCCTCCTCCCGGGACGGGGCTGTGAATGGACCTGTGGAAGCGACAGAACCGGGGAGGCCGGTGCGCGTTCGGCGCCGGCCGAGCCGGTTCCAGGACTTTGTGTGTGGAGCTGAGGGTGTGGGGACACTGGACCCTCTTGAAGGGGGGGCTATGTGGCGGCCCTGCCCACAGCTAGGTCGGGCAGGGCCGCGTTGCATCCTGGGGGGCTAATTCGGGGTTATTTTATTGTGTTTTTCTTGTGTGTTGGGGGGTTATTTTGTCCGGGGTTATGTTAGTGTTGTTTAGTTTTAGTTTAACGTTCATTTTATGTTGTTTTTGTCCGGTGCCTTTTGGCACCGTGAGTTATTTTTGTATGTCGGGGAATGGGGTGAGGGCTGTTCAGCCAAATAAATTGTTCAGTGTTTGCTACTTGGTGACTCGTTCTTGCCGCTGCACAACATACCCGCTAAATGGCGTCTGAAACCGCTACAATATATACAAAAACTGCAGATTTAAGTATTTGTTCATTTATCGCAAGTAATATCGATATCGCAATATTAAGCACTGTTATCGCATATCGCAGGTTTTCCTAATATCGTCCAGCCCTCATTTCTGCTCTAGTCTGGTGGTGTTTAGCTGTAGGTTTGCCCTAGTCTGGGGTGTTTAGCTGTAGGTTTGCTCTAGTCTGGGGTGTTTAGCTGTAGGTTTGCTCTAGTCTGGGGTGTTTAGCTGTATTTCTGCTCTAGTCTGGGGTGTTTAGCTGTAGGTTTGCTCTAGTCTGGGGTGTTTAGCTGTATTTCTGCTCTAGTCTGGTAGTGTTTAGTTTGTTATTCTGTACTATATCAGATAGTCTCTGTAATAGCACACCACACAGCAGTTTTCCGGCGTTCAGCAAGAATTCAGACATCTAAATCCGTTTTGTTTCTGTACATGAAACTCTGGCTCCTACCAGTGCCCCAAAACGGCAGCGTTCACCTCAATGTTCTCGGTTCTGCCTAAAACACCGACATGGTACCAAAACAAGTGGTCGTCTCCGAGCTAAGCTAACGGCGAGAAGCTCCTACCTTTCGGTAAAAAAGTGTCTTCAGACGGCAGGCAGACACAGCCAGCCGGTGACCGGGCCTTCAGAGCCACCGGGGAGCCCTCATGTGTTTGAGTCTAGTGCTCCAGGTAAAGTTAAATAAAGTCCGGATGGATTTCAACGGAAACTGTTGGCTGTGTCTGTGCAGCAGCTGCTGTGCACCACCATCTTGTTTCTGTGTGTGAGAAGAAGGGTGTTACCGGCGCTGTGAGGACCGGTCGAGATTTGCGATGCTTGGAGCTTTAGAAGGAGAATAAGTAAGTACATTTTATTTCTATAGCAATTATCACAGAAGAGAATCACAAAGTGTCATAAGTCATAAAAATCATAAAATTATCTTTAAAACAAAACAAACTATAAAATAAATTAAAATCAAACAAAGTCATAAAATGATAAAACAAATGAAAGATTATTATATATTCGAGTTAAAAAGAAGAAAAACACAAAAGATTTAAGTAAAAGCAGCTTTAAATAAAAGGGTCTTCAGCTGCTTTTAAGGTGACCAGATAAAGGCAAGAATAAGGGTTATAGCCTTATATATGTCTTTGTTTATAGCACACAAATGGTCAATCATGGACTCATTTATACACACTTGCACTAAATATACATCTGGACAAATGCATATGGTATTTTCACTTTCATTTAGTCACCCTTCATGCATATTTGCACAATTATGGTTACTTTTAATGCTTTTAATGTCATATATAGATACCCCCCTCCTTATATTTTTATATTTCGCAATATTTTATGCCTATTGTACAGTTAACTTTACTGGGTAAATTATTTTTTTGTTGTGTTTTCTTTTTTTAGGTCATTGGTGGTCGTGTAAGCATTTCACTGCATATTATACTGTGTATATGACTGTGCATGTGACAAATAAATTTGAATTTGATTTTGACAAATCACAGGGCATATATTAAATATGTTCATTTTGTCAAAGATGACGCTCTGAGGAAGACTGAAGTGTGCAGTCTAAACTGTCAGCAGCAGCAGCAAAAACATGTTTAAAAATTGCGTTTGTCTTACACCAAAAGAAAAAAGTAACATTAGTAAATCACACGGCGCTTCACAAAAACAATGTAAAATAACGTAAAAAGATAAGAAAAAAGAGAAAAAAATAACTTATCCATGGATCCAGCAGCTATTCTAGGCCTTCATACATGAAGAACAGATTAAGTGTGGAAACACTTGGGATCTGCCCATATCATCCAATCCACCTTTATTTAGAAAGCGCTTTAAAAACAGCACCATTGACCAAGGTTCAGTATCAGTAAGAACTATACACAGTTAAAGCACCAACAAAGTACCTGAAAAGACATACATCACGCTGAGTTAAAAGCCAGTGAGAAAAAAAAGCTATCACATTATGTGGAAGACTTCTGCTAAGTGTCAAGCGGGGAGGAATTGGGTCTCATTTTTAAAGTCTTGGTATGACCCGACCGTGGAGTTAAACCATCAACCTCCCAGTCTCAGCGTGAACACTCCACTAGGCCACTGAGCTGGTTTAATCATATCAATAATTTTGTTACCATGCTTACCCGATAACAGAATAGATAGTGGTTTATTGTATGACAGTTTCCCGTTGGCCCTTTTAATATGACGCTCCCTTGTAAAGTCGTTTTACTGTAAAGTTTATTAAACCGACAGGACTTTTATTGTGAAGGGTGAACCGGAAAAGGGCAGGGCTGTCTCTGTCTGGATTTGAAAAATGGCGACGGGCAGATCGGCATTTTTCCCGCCGCTCTAAACATTCTAAACGTCTTCCTCTTCGTGCATATTACAGGTTGCAGATTCTGACGTCATGAGCACAACGGTACCGGATGCCTCGCGTGAATCAGACGTTCGTGTTGTTGCTGCTGCTCGTTAGCAGTTGCGCGTTTCTGCTCTTCCAGCTACACTACTACCGGAAGTACGTCAGTAAGGTAAGAGTCTTTGGGTAAGAGGCAAACCAGGCCCAATACTCGGGTGTTTCTCACATAGATATATGATATCTATGGTTTCTCAGGCCCAATTTCAATACTCGCACTGCGCCCTACATCCTTTGCGAAGTACTTCGGTAAAGTTAGCAAGATATTCACAGATTCGACATTTGCGGCTCAATAACTTTTGACCCGAACGCTATTTTGACACAAAACACACCTCTTTAGTATCGTGGCAAGGTAGTGAACAAGCTACAACATTCTTTTTAGAAGAAAAAGACGTGACGAGCTCCCCACGCGTTAAAATCTTTGAAATTGTCCTCTGTGAGCCGACGTAAATTCCCCGGACATATAGGGACCGTCTGCAAATAGAAAGACCTGAAACGTGTAATGGTTAAAAAAATCAAAATCTCTACCCTTGTACACTGAAGTGTCACCATATTCACAAAATCTAACACTAAACATATGCTAAACATACTACACCAGTTACTTTAATCCAGAGATATATTTTTAATTTTAGCTGAAATTTGAAATGTTGTACATTTCAGTAATTGCTCCATTGTACACTGTAGTGACACAACATTATGACAGCTGATCACTGGTTAATTTCTCGCCATAGTACACCTTTTATTTGTTTTTTTAAATACTTACCTGATTTTTGTAAATTTTAAAATAAAATTTTAAACTTAGAAATTTCAACGGCTTCTACACTGTAAACTCTACTGACACAAAATTGCCTCCTGTTGATCACCACTTGCCTGCTCTCCATACTACACCTTTTAGTTTTTGGAAAAATCACTCTTCTGATTTTTGATTAATTTTTGAAACCTAGAAATTTCAATAGCTTCTACACTGTCAACTCGACTGACCCCAAAATGGTTTCTACTTATCCCCACCTACCTGCTCTCCATACTACACCTTTTACGTTTTGGAAAAATCATTCCTCTGATTTTTGGTGAATTTTTTAAACTTAGAAATTTCAATAGCTTCTACACTGTAAACTCGACTGACCCCAAAATGGTCCCTACTTATCCCCACTTACCTGCTCTCCATACTACACCTTTTAGTTTTTGGAAAAATCATTCCTCTGATTTTTGGTGAATTTTTTAAACTTAGAAATTTCAATAGCTTCTACACTGTAAACTCGACTGACCCAAAAATGGTCCCAAATTATCCCCACTTACCTGCTCTATATACTACACCTTTTACTTTTTGGAAAAATCATTCCTCCGATTTTTGGTGAATTTTTTAAACTTAGAAATTTCAATAGCTTCTACACTGTAAACTCGACTGACCCAAAAATGGTCCCAAATTATCCCCACTTACCTGCTCTCCATACTACACCTTTTACTTTTTGGAAAAATCATTCCTCCGATTTTTGGTGAATTTTTGAAACTTAGAAATTTGAATAACTTCTACACTGTAAACTCTACGGACCCAAAAATGCTCTCTACTTATCCCCACTTAGCTGCTCTCCATACTACACCTTTTAGTTTTTGGAAAAATCATTCCTCTGATTTTTGGTGAATTTTTTAAACTTAGAAATTTCAATAGCTTCTACACTGTAAACTCGACTGACCCAAAAATGGTCCCAAATTATCCACACTTACCTGCTCTCCATACTACACCTTTTATTTTTTGGAAAAATCATTCCTCTGATTTTTGGTGAATTTTTTAAACTTAGAAATTTCAATAGCTTCTACACTGTAAACTTGACTGACCCAAAAATGGTCCCAAATTATCCCCACGTACCTGCTCTACATACTACAGCTTTTACTTATTGGAAAAAATGCTTGTCTGTTTCCCAAAGATCAACAGTACCACAGGAACATTTTCAAAGTCTCTTTATGTGAAACCAGTACCTCAGGATTTTTGCTGGGAAAGTTTCATTGCCACTCTGAGCTCCTGCTACTCACTTAAGCGTTACAGGCAATCTGCCTCATAATAACGAAACAACAAATGCCGGTGCCCATAAAGGTTTTGGAAGGAGTGACAGAGGGGAGAGCTACGTATATCGAGTGGCATCGTGGGCTTTCCATCATGTGGCTCTTGTTGGCCTTGGTTCTGAAAACCGGCACGCAAAAGATCCCGCCTTTGAACTGAAGCCAGTCTTCATGAACCAGTTCCTGTGCGACAGTCGTGTACCACTTGCCACCATACCCCAGCAGCTGCCTCCGGGCAGCAAGACTGAGGCGCCTGTTTCTATCAGAGGTCCCACAGCAAAGCCCACCGCAGCGTGGGCACATTATCAAATGCGCTCCCGGTTCCCTGTGGAAGTGCCTTCTGCAAGCACGTTCTTGTCAGGAGAGCCAGATTCCTTTCACTCCACTGGTCAGAGCTGTAGGTTGTGGTCGTGCAATCCTCCTCCAGCTGTCCCCCGCCTTCCCCTGCAGCTGCATTCTGCCAGTCACAGTGGCTACCTGGTTGATCCTGTCAATAGGATATGCTTGTCTTAAAGATTAAGCCATGCAAGTCTAAATACAAACAGTCAGTACAGTGAAACTGTGAATGGCTCATTAAATCAGTTATGGTTTCTTTGATTGTACTACTGCTTGGATAACTGGCAATTCTAGAGCTAATTCATGCAAACGAGCGCTGACCGTCAGGGACGTGTGCATTTAGCAGATCCAAAACCCTCACGGGGTACCTCTTGGGGTGCCTCGGTTGCTTTGGTGACTCTAGATTACCTCTATCAGATTGGTGGTCTTCTGTAGCGGTTACCTGTCATTCAAATATCTGCTCTATCAACTTTCGATGGTACTTTAAGTGCCTACCATGGTGACCACGGGTAATCAGGAATCAGAGTTTGATTGCAGAGAGGAAGCCTGAGAAATGGCTACTACAACCAAGGAAGGCAGCAGGTGCACAAATTACCCACTCCTGGTTCGGGGAGGTAGTGATGAAAAATACGTAACAATACAGGACTCTTTTGAGGCCCTGTAATTGGAATGACTACACTTTGAATCCAAGAGATCCGTGGATATCTTGGAGGGCATGTCTGGTACCGTCAGCCGCGGTAATTCCAGCTCCATTAGTGTATCTTAAAGTTGCTGTGGTTAAAAAACTTGTAGTTGGATCTTGGGATGGAGATGACTGTTCGCAGCAAGGTGAGATACAGTCTGTTTGAGATACAGTCTGTTCCAGCCCCTGCCTCTCGGAGCCCTCTTGGTGCTCTTAGCTGAGTGTCCCACAAGGAACAAAGGGTTTGCTTTGAAAAAACTTAAGAATGTTCACACACGTAAACATATAAGATAGACACACACACAGGTTCATGCAACAGTTCCTATTCCATTTATTCATGTAGATTTCTATTCCTATATTCATTTCTTCTCATGGGCTCACCACCCGTGGGAGGGGCCAAAGGGGTTGGGTGTAGTGTGACATGGGTGGTTGCCAAAGGCAGGGAAAGGCAGGGTCTGATCCTCAGCTACTAAAACTAGCTGTCAGTACATTGAATGTTATCTCTCTGGTGGGAAAAGAGCCGGAATTGGTGTGTGAGGTTGAGATGCATGGCTCTGGCTCCAGAACTAGTTTCCTCAAGAGGGGTTTGACTTTCTACCACTCTGGAGTTGCTCCCACTGAGAGGCGCCGAGCAGGGTTGGGCATACTTCTTGACCCCCATCTTGGTGCCTGTACGTTGAGGTTTACCCCGGTGAGCGAGAGGGTAGCCTCCCTCCGTCTTCGGGTGGGGGGACGGGTCCTGACTGTGGTTTGTGCTTATGCACCAAACTGCAGCTCAGACTACCCACCCTTTTTGGAGTCCCTGGAGGGGGTACTGGAAAGCGCTCCTTTGGGTGACTCCCTCGTTCTGCTGGGGGACTTCAATGCTCACGTGGGCAACGACAGTGAGACCTGGAGAGGTGTGGTTGGGAGGAACGGCCCCCCTGATCTGAATCCGAGTGGTGTTTTGTAATTAGACTTCTGTGCTCGTCATGGATTGTCTATAACAAACACCATGTTCAAGCACACACCAATGTGCTCTTGGCACCAGGATACCTTAGGCCGCAGGTCGATGATCGATTTTGTTATTGTTTCATCTGATCTGCGGCCGCATGTCTTGGACACTCGGGTGAAGAGAGGGGCGGAGCTGTCAACTGACCACTACCTGGTGGTGAGTTGGCTTGGATGGTGGGGGAAAATGCCGGTCAGACCTGGCAGACCCAAACGTGTTGTGAGGGTCTGCTGGGAACTTCTGGCAGAGTCTCCTGTCAGAAGGAGCTTCAATTCCAAACCTCCGACAGAACTTTGAACGTGTCCCGGGGGAGTCAGGGGACATTGAGTCTGATTGGGCCATGTTTCATGACTCCATTGTCAAGGCGGCTGGCCGCAGCTGTGGCCGCAGGGTGGTTGGTGCCTGTCGTGGCGGCAACCCCCGAACCCGCTGGTGGACACCAGTGGTTAGGGATGCTGTCAAGCTGAAGAAAGAGTCCTATCAGGTCTTTTTGGCTTGTGGGACTCCGGAGGCAGCTGATAGGTACCTGCAGTCCAAGCGGAATGCGGCTCGGGTGGTCGTGGAGGCAAAAACCCGGGCATGGGAGGAGTTTGGTGAGACCATGGAACAAGACTTCCGTACGGCTTCGAGGAGATTCTGGTCCACCATCCGGCGCCTCAGGAGGGGAAAGCAGTGCACTACCAACACTGTTTACAGTGGGTAGGTTGTGCTGCTGACCTCGACTCGGGACGTTGTGAATCGGTGGGCCGAGTACTTCGAAGACCTCCTCAATCCCACCGGCACGTCTTCCAGGGTGGAAGCAGAGTCTGGGGACTTTGGGTTGGGCTCTCCAATCTCTGGAGCCGAGGTCACTGAGGTGGTCAAAAAACTCCTCAGTGGAAAGGCTCAGGGGGTGGATGAGATCCGCCCGTATTTCCTTAAGGCCCTGGATGTTGTGGGGCTGTGTTGGTTGACGCGGCTCTGCAATATCGCGTGGACATCGGGAGCAGTTCCACTGGACTGGCAGATGGCAGAAATAATAATGTGCTGTGCAGTGCAATTCTAGATTTATTCAACAACAGTATAATAAATGCAATATAATAATAATATTGATGCTGCAAACTATAATATATGTGAACAAGGCATATTGAACACCAGAAGTGTTAATGGTTCTGACCAGACTCTGGACTGGACCAGAATCAAAACAAGATGATGGTCTTTGCTCCTGACTTTCGCTACACTGGTAAATCCTCTTTATTATGGCAACATGAGATTTCCCTTCTCATCCTCAGTGTCTTGATGCAATCTGCTGGGTTCCTTATATAGGAAACTTTTTTACTGATTGGCTTAATGAACTGAACTGTATTGGAATGTTTACTTTGTGAAGAGCCTTGAGAAGACTCTTGTCGTGATTTGGCGCTATATAAATAAACTGAATTTAATTTAATTTAATTTAATTTAATCCTCATAGCTGTCTATTAGTGTTGTCACGGTATCAAAATTTCAGTATTCGGTACCGGTACCAGTAAAAATCCATGGTTCTCGGTACCATTTTCGGTACCAAACAAAAATTTAATTTAGACTAAATTTACCAATAAAAACATTAATTTTCCTGTAAAGTGCTTTGAGATGATATCTTTTGTGAATCAGTGCTATATATATAAGAAAATTAATTGAATTAAATGGTAAAATGGTAAATGGCCTGTATTTGTATAGCGCCTTTTTAGGGTTCTACAACCCCCCAAGGCGCTTCACAACACAATCAGTCATCCACCCATGCACACACACATTCACACGCTGGTGGGGATGAGCTACGATGTAGCCACAGCTGCCCTGGGGCGCACTGACGGAGGCGAGGCTGCCGAGCACTGGCGCCACCAGTCCCTCCGACCACCACCAGCAGGCAAGGTGGGTTAAGTGTCTTGCCCAAGGACACACTATTGTACATTGAACATGTTTTTAATGCACTTTTATTTAATCAAAATGTGTTTTTGTTCATATATTTTTGTAAACCTGCTAGTTATCCAGACTAGAACCTCTAGTTAGAACAGCTTTTTTGACAAACTGATTTTAAGGACATAAACACTGACTGAGCCATACATTGTTGTTCATCTTTTGGATACGCATTACAATCATTAAATAAAGAAAAACTCCGGTCTGTGAGCAGTCAACGCCTTTATGTCATCCTGTTTGTTACCCTAATTAAACGTATAGGAGATTTAAATAGTTAATAAAGACGATGGTGTATTCACACCACACTCTATGTAGTACTGATTGTGACACATATGCGAATTTTTTGAAAGCGACTAGTCTGAACGGTCATGTCGCATTAAATCCGCCTCCTACGTCACTGATCAGCGGAGGTGAGCATCGTGTCAGGACGTTCCTGATGACAAGCGCTGACAGAGGGATTCAGGGGTCTGTGGGACATCCTGTCAAGTTTTGGGATTAAAAATACAAGAAAGCATGAGAACGGGAGGTGCTGCTGGAGCGAAGCGTCTCTCCTGTCGGTCTCCGTGACAGCGGGGCGGGGGGGTCTCCGTCGGGGTGGGGGTTCTCCGTGAGAGAGGGGCGGGGGGATCTCCGTCTGGGCGGGGGTTCTCCGTGAGAGCGGGCCGGGGGGATCTCCGTGAATGAACTTTATTTACCACATCAGCTGGTTCACCGCTCGCCGTCACTCTGCGTTCTGCGGCGTTGCTTTAGAAGCGACTGCACGCGCCCAGTAAATGCGCGAATCATGCGCATCAAGGATCCAGGTTTAGACGGGTCCTCGGTACTACCGGTACCTACGAAATCTTGGTACCGTGACGTTTACATTTTTGTAGTACCGGGTCGGTACCGAAGTACCGGTTCTTTTGACAACACTACTGTCTATTGTTGCTTAACGAGCTGAAACTACCTATGAATAACCCCCCCCCCCCCTACCCCATCAAGCCCTATTGTGTTGGACTAGTTGCTTTGATTAAATGCAGGAGGAGAAACCAGAGGAGAGGAATAAATAAAGCCATCTATGTCAAACAGGAATGACCTGAATTAAGCAGAGGGGGGTCCTCAGGTTTCACCTTTCTAGCACCTACATAAGCCTGATTTTTAAACGGTTTCAGTCTAGGTCACACCTGCCCACATCTAATCAAAACAACCAGTCTAACACAATACGGGCTAACGACGTTGACGACTCCTCGTAGGTAGGGAGGAGGAATATTCATTGGTAGAAAGACTGAGAACTTTCACCAGCACTAGCCTAATTGTGCTAAAACACTGCATGACTTACTATATCTGGGATTAGTATATTTAGAAAGTATTTAGTTTAGCCATAGCAGGTAGAAACTGAAAATAAAAAAGAACACACAGCTACTCAGACTATCAATACTTTTCCTGGATTTGTTTCTCCTTGGCGGTTCTCTAATGAATAGTTTAGATAACTCGAAATTATTTGAAAAATATAATTAATTAATGAAATTTTATTTTCCTACAATATATTCTTTGCACTTTACAACATACTTTTTTCCATTCTTGTCTTGTACGTTATTTTTATTTTAGTCTTTCTGACCTTCTTTCTCTCTGTAACTTCCCACCAAGCAAAACTCATCAGTCCACAAGCCAAACAACTATGAAAAGAACTTCCTCTTGTGAGATCACGTGGCTTCAGGTGAAGTGGGTGTCTGGCTTAGATGTAACTTGACTTTAAACCAGGGGCTTTGGTTCCCTCCAGCAGCCCCCGCGCCGCCCCTCCCCCTCCCCCGCTTCACCCATGGATCAGAAAGGACCCGGGGCTTTTGAAAAAACAACCTGGGCTTAAGCCCCGCCCCTGCTCCGCCCCTGATACACACCCAGTAGGGCTCTGAGATCCCTTCTGCTGGTAGAACCATGGGTCAGAACAAAACAAGATGGAGATCCTTTTAGTTACTATGCTGCTCACATATGGAATCAGATGTGCCCCAACCCTAGTGTTGTTTAAAACAAAACTAAAAACCTTAATGTACTTTTCAGCCTTTAAATGAATTGTTTCTTATGTTGCGTCATCTCCACCATAATCTGCACTGTAACGTTGTCTTTCCCTTTAGCTCTAAACTATAATTCTATCTATGTGTGTTTTAATTTGTGTTTTTATGTTGTTTTCATATCATGTCCTGATAATTGTAAAGCACGTTGAATTGCCTCTGTGTTTGAAATGTGCTCTATAAATAAAGCTGCCTTGCCTTGTCTAATACACAAGTGTGCAAATCATTGCTGAATTAGGACAGTGAGCATTGTGTCATCGACCGCGACGCATGCTGAGATGCCGGTCGCTGTTTGTGCTTTTTTTAAAAAAAATTATTAACAGCTTACAAACAAACAAACAAACAATTATTTGACTAAATTTTAATTAATTGCTGTCCACATTTATATCTTAGTCTAAAACATTCAGAGCATGAATAAATATCATATTAGGAAACCATAACCAGTGTTGCTGTATTCCTAACCCTAACCTCAACAAAAACCTAATTCACACCAGACCTCTAAACCCAACTGGTAAGCTTTTAAAACAAGTGAGGACCAGAAAAATGTCCTCACTCTGTAGGTTAAAAACTTGTTTTGGTCCTCAGTATGTAGTAAGTACAAGAACACACACACACACACACATGTATTGGCTGCCATCAGTATGTGAAGAGCGTTTCAAACAATATGAAATAAAAAATTATCCGGAAATAACAAATCCAGAGTATACATGCAAGTGAGTGAAGTTCTGTCTGTTTTGTCTGTAGCAGTCCGGTTTTCATATCCTGAACCCAGCAAGTCATGTGACCTCCAGCGATGTCCAATGGGTAAGTGGGAACATGCTCCGATTCAAACTTTCTGAACACACTGGTTTGAGATTATGTTTGAAATGACCCTTTAAATGTGAGATCAGGTGTTTCTGGCATCAGAGCCGTACCTTACCCCACCGATCTGTTCAACCTTTCAGTGACAGAAACAAACCAAAGGGAACGGCTCTGTTTTTGCCCTGGTAACCAACGTGTCATATTTTTGCAGCAGTTGCTAAAGAAGTTCCTGTCATTGGCGCAACACTTCAAGCTGCCGCTTTTCCTTGCTGACATCAGGGCACTGTCGCTGCTCTCCCAAGATGCTTCGCGACAGAAGGACCAGATGCTTCAGGATCCACGGTGCATCTTCCTGTGCACTGGCCAGCCAGTTACATCATTTGCTCTGTTTGCCAACCAGTGGAAGTATGATGTGAGTGACGCGTTCAAGGTCCACAGATACATCAGGAGTTCCAAAATAAACATTGTTTTGTATATGTCCATCAGCCTAGCTTCCTATTGGCTGCCCAGCAAAGAGGCTTTGAGTTACTCGAGCTGCGAGGAGAGGACCCGCGATTGGCCAGTCTGGACACTCTTTCAGGGAGGGAGATTCCCCTGCACTTTCTGTTTCGTCTCCATGGTTACACCATACATGTGGGTAGTGTTTAAAATTATTATTACATTTGCAGAACACTGCTGATGCTAAGCAACCATTTTTAAACACCTAGTAACCACTTAAACACACCAGTTTACTGAGTCCTCCTCTGTTGTTCCATAATGAGCTAGAGCCTCATTTATAAAACCTTGTGTAGATCCATGATAAATGACCTGCGTTTGTATAGTGCCTTTTGAGTCAGAGTACTCCAAAGCACTACAGTGTACCATCCACCCACCCATCCATCCATCCATCCCTCCCTCCCTCCCTCTGTTTATCCGGGGCAGCAGCCCAGGCAGAGAGGCCCAGACTTCCCTCTCCCTAGCCACTTGGTCCAGCTCCTAATGGGGCTTTCACATCTGGGTCGACCCGGTATTGCCCTGGTAGGTTAATTGTGCTCACATCTGGGTAATCCATGCGTTTTCCGTGCTCAGTCGACCATTTTTTTCAAACCTGTTCTCTGGCAGTCAGCTTAATGCAAAGCTGACCCAACAACACGCAACAATTTCCTGTCAAAATGAACACATTCATTATCAGTCTGGATGCACTAGGGTAAACGTCTTCTCTGACTGCAACTCGGACCTGCTGCTCCAGCCGCCGGAGCGCGAGGACTGGCTGCTGTGATGTAGCCTGGCCTGCCAGACTCACCCTCTGTCTCTTCTACACAGAGAACTAGTCTGGTAATGCTCCCATTCAAATAACCCCACCCCCTGAGAGTTCTCTCAGAGCCAATCAGCGCTGAGCAGCGTACGTCACACACCGCAACGCTCAGTTTCTCATAAACAACGAAGATGGTGTCTGAAGCGGAGCTCGCTGCGGCTCTTTCCTCTGTTCTAAACGACTTGGACGTGTCTTTAAAACCACAACAAGAATTAGCGCTAAAAGCCTTTCTGCTAAAGGAAGATGTTTGCGCTGTGCTACCCACAGACATATATATGTAGACGCCTCGTGGACTGGTGCTGCCGTAGTGGCCGACCGCCATCTTAGATGGGTCTCCATTCACCCCCAGTCATTCATTTCTACTGAGGAAGGTGCGTACCCAGCTAAAATCCTTATCATGGTGTCACCTTTACTTGCGCTAATGGAGCAACAAGTAAAAATTCCAGAAAGCTGGGGTTAACTGCAGTGCAGCTCAGAATGAACAGTTGTTAGCAGTGCTCCTTTGATGCCATCTTTGACTACAAAGCTAAAAACTACAGCGTCATGCGATAAGTTGTCATTTCTGCCTTTTTTCTGATTGGTTATTTTTGAGCTGACTAGTCCCGCCCCTCATGGTGCGCGCTGCCTCTGAATATCCAGACTCTTCCTCTGTGTAGAATAGACAGAGGGAGAGTCTGGCAGGCCAGGCTAGCTGTGAGGAGCTCACGCCAGCACTGCTGCTCAGAGAGAGGAGGAAGCTCATATCAGAGTCTCCAAAAGCAACACTGCTCCCAGTTCTCCTCGTGTTTTCATTCAGCCATCACATTCATCCCCTGCCTCAGTTCCTCATCTCCCCCCCGCCCCCCCTATAGATTTCATACTTGGTTCATGTTTTTTCTTTAGTTTATTCCCTGTTCATGGTTTAACTATTTCTCCCAGTATTTATTGTGTTCTGTTTGCCGTAGGTAAGCCTTTTGCCATAGTGATCCTTATTTAGCCCCCCCCCCCCCCCCCCC
>SSNS01000625.1:244073-266931 GCA_006937985.1 Aphyosemion australe
GTTTACTTTAGTTCTTTCAGCATTTAGTTATTATATTTAGTTACTGTGTTATTGTTTTATGGTTTAGATTTCAGTTCTCCTGAAATTCATCCTGCCTTCAATAACATGAAGTCTGCCAGGACCCCACACCATGATGCTTCCACCCCCAAACTGAACTGTTGCTATGGTGTTGTTGGGGTGGTGGGCAGGGCCATTTCTTCTCAAAGCGACCTGTGGTTGTAGAGCTACAAGAGTGATGGTCTCTAAAGACAATAGCTAGTCCTCCACCAGAACCCCGGGGCTGACTAAGGAAGGAATAACCACTCAGACAGAGTTCAATCAGACCAGAATATAATAATCAGATGTTTGCTGCCAAACGTCAGGCAAAAACAGGACATCCAATTTTTTAGAGAGGATGTCTGAGCTGCAGCTGTTGCACAGCTGCTGAGACTCTATTAAAACCTGGATGGCTGGGAACTTTCTACAGCTGAATGAAGACAAGACTGAGATCCTCATCTGTGCCCCAGACAAGCTGGTTCCCAAAGTCAGAGACTCTTGGTCAGCTTGCTTCTCACACCAAACCCTCTGTCAGGAATCTTGGTGTGACCTTTGACCTAGTAATAATAATAATAATAATAATAACTTTATTTCTATAGCGCCTTTAAACAAAGCGCTGCACAACATAAAAAATAAAAACAAATAAAAAATAAAAAACAGTACCCCAGTATAAAAACAACAGCATCAGCTGTAAACAAATGAAGTACACATAAGCAATAAAATCAAAATGAAGAACAAGCTAAAACAGGACATAGAAACGGCTAAAAAAAAAAAAATTAAAAAGAATCGAGTAATCAATCAGTAAAAGCGTTAGTAAAAAGGTAGGTTTTCAGTTTAGCTTTAAAAACTTCCACTGAGCATGCTTGTCTGATGTCCTGTGGCAGAGCATTCCAGAGCGATGGAGCACGAAACGCAAATGCACGCCCACCCAGAGTCATTCGCTTTATTTTTGGGATGCATAGGAGCCCCGTTCCATATGACCGCAGTGCCCTGGATGGAACATATGGATCCAGGAGATCAGTGATGTAGTGTGGAGCCAGATTGTGGATAGCTTTGTAGGTCAACAACAGGACCTTAAAATCAGCTCTAACATGGCACGGCAACCAGTGTAGGGATTCCAGTACAGGTGTGATATGGTCATACTTCTTTTTTCCTGCTAAGATACGTGCAGCTGCATTTTGCACAAGTTGTAAGCAGCGGAAGCTCTTTAGGGGCAAACCAGAAAGAATGGCATTACAGTAGTCAATACTGCCTAGCTCTCACCCTGGATTCTCATGTCAGTTCTCTTGTTGGCTCTTCCTTCTTCCATCTCAGGAACATTGCTAAGCTGAGTCCCATTCTGTCCCACTCTGAACTGGAGATTGTTCTCCACACCTTCATCTCCTCACGCTTAGACTACTGCAGCTAGCTTTTCTCTTGTGTGAGCAGAACCTCCCTGAAGCGTCTACAGGTGGTCCAGAATGCCTGTGCTAGGCTGCTGACCAAGTCCTCCAAACACACCCACGTCACCCCGCTCCTCTTCCAGCTTCACTGGCTGCCGGTTAACTTCAGGGTTCATTTCCAGATCCTGGTTCTGGTTTTTAGGGCCTTACATTGACAAGCATGTCAAGAGAATGGACGCGGGCCGCATTCCCAAAGACCTCCTCTACGGCGAGCTGGTCGAAGGGCAAAGGACAACAGGGCGCCCAAAACTGCGTTTCAAAGATGTCTGCAAGAAGGGCATGAAGCAGTGCTCCATAAACCCCAACTTATGGGACAATCAAGCAGACGACCGTCCAGCCTGGAGACTTGCAGTTAGGCAAGGTACATCGCATGCAGAGGCTGTGAGAAAAGAAAATGCCATCCAGAAAAGGTCCAGGCGGAAGCAGCGGCTACAACAGCCTTCCGCCTTTACCTGTACCAAGTGCGGCAGGGACTGCCACTCTAGAGTCGGACTGCACAGCCATTCTCTGCGGTGCAGGTAGACTCACAAGAAGCTACACCATCGTCTCCTGAGACGGACGGATGCCGCCGCCGCCAACGACATGGACAAGCACCATCATACATTGGTGATCTTCTCAGTCCCTACACCCCCAGCAGGTCCCTGAGGTCCAGTGATCAAAGCCTACTGGTTGTGCAGCACCAGGCTAAAGACCAAAGGTGACAGATCATTTGCTGCTGTGGCCCCCAGACTCTGGAACTCTCTCCCCCTGAGCCTGAGATCAGTGGACTCAGTGGTCTCCTTTAGGAACTCACCTGTTCAGGTGGCTTTGGTGGGACCTGCTGCTGATTCTCCATCACTACCTTCTCTTCATTCTGCTCTGTCTACCAGTTCTGCCTTTCCCATGATCCACTGATCACCCTTCTCTTATTCATTTTCCTTTTGTCTTTTTTAATAATGGATTGCGTTTATTGGCATTTTAATCACAATTTGTACTCTTCCCTTTTTTGATATTTTTAATAATTTTTTACTTTTTGTTTTTGTGAAGCACCTCATGATTTTTATCTTGAGAGGTGCTTTATAAAAGATCCTTTCTTCTTCAAACATGGTGTGTAGGATGACAGCCAACAGGTTTGGTTTCATCTGACCATCCCATCATCTCCCAGTGGTCCACAGGCTTCTCCAAATGCTGTTTCATAAACTTAAATCGAGCCTCATCATGCTTTCTGTTCAGCTAGGGAGTCTTGTGTGGTGCTTGTGCATGGATGCCATGGTGGTTCAGTTCATTGCTCATAGTTTTCTTTGAAACAACATACCTGCTGATGCAAGGTCTTCCTGAAGTTCTGTTTGAGTGGTTCTGGGCTCCTGATTATTCTTTGGACTCCTCAAACAGGAATCTTACGTGGAGCACCTGATCATGGCCGGTTTATGGAGAACTGATGCTCTTTCCATTTCCGGATAATGGCCCCCACAGCGCTCACAGGAACAGTCAGGATTCTGGAAATGCACCTATAGCCAGTCTCATCAGAATGCTGTTCAACAATAAGATTACAAAGATCTTGGGAGAGTTCTTTGCTTTCATGAAGTCTTTCCTGTGTCCCTCCTGGGTAAGGAGAGGCCTTTATAGTCCATCAATCAGGACTAAAGCAGCTGATATCAGTTAGTACTGATAGGGGACGGGGCTGCTCTCTCAATACTGTCTCCTGGCTTTCTATGCCATTTTTCAGAATGAGCCGTTTCAGGGCTCTGTCACTTGAAAGTGGAGGTTCACTCAGAAACAGGAATGGGAGATAAGGCCTAGAATCTATATAACGATATAATCTGAATACATACACCCATAACCACTTAGACACATCAGGTAACACACCTAATAACCAATAAATACACATAGTAACCAAAACACAGAATAACCACTTAAACATACCCAGTAACCCAATAAAAACATAGAAATCATTAAAATTCACCTAGCAACCATTTAAACATTCCTAGTAACGACTCAGCAGTGCCTCAGTTTTACTTGTTTGCTTTATTGGATGTGATGTCTTGCTCGTGTTCTCCTAGGTTGTACTGTACTAGTTCTTTCAGTGTACTTGTAACTTTGTCCAGGTGGTGTTCCTGTACAAGCGCAGTGGGAACTACCTGTGGCATGGAGCTGTGCGACTTAATGCCAACATGGACCAAAATTTTGCACCCTTCCAACTTCTGGATTATGGGCGCCACGCCGGCGCGTATGACAGGTTGGATCAGGCTGAGTGTGTGGGGTCATGTGATCGTAGCATCTGGGTGGGCAACGTATACGTGAACATCTGGTCTGTGTTTGTGTGACTTTCTCTAGGCTACAGCTGATGCTCATCGTACTTGATGGTCTTGATGTTCGAGTCCCTCAAAACATCTCCAGCTTTCTGATGCAGCAGCAACATGCTCACTTCCTGGAATGCCGTCACCATGATGCACGCAATTTTATGCAGGTTCTTGTTTACTTTGCCTTAAAGGAGACATATCATGAAAAACCCACTTTTTTTATCCCTTAATACAGTATTTTTCACATTTTAAGTGTCAAAGTGTGCAAAAAGTATTATATTATTCACTAGAGGTGCTATTTCTGTATTTAATTATAAAGTTTTGGTCATATTTGTCCACCGGTTCAGTTTTTAAATTTTACTGTGTCGTCACGATAACTTCCAAATATGGTCTTGGACCTCCGGCTACACAGAAAGTAAATCCGCCATTTTTTCTTCTCGCTAAGATTTTTGTAGTCCAACGTGGAGAATGAATAAGTCAGGAGTGGAGAGTCCCAAAGGCTGGTGACTACCGCTAAAAAACCACAGGAGACGTGGACCGGCCGTGACCAGGCTAAGAGCCAGCCGGCAGACGGGTACTTTCCCAGTGCAGGGCAGCAGACAGACAGACAGCATATGAAGTCCTCCAGCGCGGTCCGGAGAAGGACTTTGAGGGGTCATTTCTTCTGAATATAGCAGTAACGGACACAGCAGCAAGCGGTAAGCTTCATATAACTCTAAAATGTCGGCAAACTTTACTTTAGAATTTTATTTATGGGCTACTGTTTTGCTAGCATTAGCATCAGGCCTGTTTAAGCTAGCGCTATGTGCTAGTTATTGAGTAACTAGATAAATGTGGATTTGGCTGATCTTTGTGGAAAAAAACGTGATCTGCAAATTCTCATGAACGCCTTTTATCATACCAGATAACTGCTCATACTTTGTAGCCCAGCAGAGACTCTTTGTCTTACTTTTTGAGAGGGAAGTAAACCTAGCATGCTGCAAATGTCATGCAAAAATACAGCGCGAAATAAGGTAGTTAAAATGCGTCAACACAGTGGATTTCATACAAGTTTTAAAGGACAATCTCTGGGTGAAGTGAGGTGAGGTTTCATGATGGCTCACTGAAATTAAAGCTAACTCGGATCAAGTCAGACACAGCTAAACTAACACTCTGTATGAGCGTGACTGACAGAAAGCTGCTAAAATAACCAGTAAAATAATTATAACAAAAGTAAAAATGCACCTTTGCTTTTTTAGAGTCCACATCCAGGAGGCTGGAGCATCTTTCACTGACAGGATGTCAGACTAAAGCCCAGATGTGCTCAGGTGGGACACAGCTGTTCATAAAATCTGATGTCTGATGTTTAGGTAAGTGAAATTTTGGCACTGCAAGGCTTTGAAATGTCAGTACAATAAAACATTTTAGCAAGCAAACCTATCCATCTAGCTAATTTTACTTTTTTTCCCCTCAAAGGAACACAGACAACCACAGAATGCTCAGATGTTGGAACCAGCACTTCCAACTACACACCAGGTAGAGAGGAAGAAGTCTGGAGCAGACCAAAGTGAGTGATGACACTTTAGCCCTACACCTCACACCTCTAAGAAGCCACTATCATTAGAACATCACACCCCCTGAATCACTCCATTTAATGGCAGCAGAGTGATTTATTTTCTGTTTTATTGGTTTAGTCGCTGTTTGGAAAGATAACATTTTGTTGAAATGATTGAATTACATTCTTTTCTGTAAACAACCACCTGATCTCAGAATCAAATAAAAAGTTTCTCTACTTTCTTAGTGCATTCATGGTCATGCTCCCTCCTATTTAAAGGAACTCCTCACCTTCCCGACAAATCGTATTCTCCGGTCTGCAACAACAAATACACTTCAAATCCCCAGAACCAAACTCCGCAGCATGGGTTATCAGGCCTTTTCATCTGCTGCTCCGAGGCTGTGGAATGCCTTACCTGTCCACCTGAGAGCCCCACAAACTGTAGATGCTTTTAAACGGAATCTTAAGACTTATCTTTTCAGGGAAGCCTTTTGCTAAGTACATTTTATAAACCTTGTAGCACTCTGAGATTGCTAAAATATAAAGTGCGTTACAAATACAATTCATTATTATTATTATTATTATTATGATCTGAGCAGCATGTGTACAGAATGTCTGTCCCCAAGCTAAGTCTATAAAAACAGCTGCAACATTTAATAACTTTGCTGTTCTTTAATATGCTTATTTTGATTCAAATCATTTGAATAATTGTAGTGGCAGTATTTTATTAACATTTTTATAAATTGTGAAATCACTGCAGCAAAGTGAACTTATAAGCAACGTAAATAATAAAACAACAACAGAAATGTCACTATAAACATTAGTAGAACAGAACCAACTTTCCAAAAGCTGCTTGTAAACAAAATATGTCATTAAAGTTATTGTTTATCATTTCAGCATACGTCGATGACATCATCCAACTGGTCTTTGGAAAAGTTTTCCTTGAACCATCTCCGTTTCTAGATGAGGTAGAGAAGATAAACACCCCACCAACCCTCTCATCTCAGTATTCAGACAATGGAGGTCTCTGCCTACGTCTCCTGCTTTAGTCCAGGACTGGTTTGAGGCCCTCAACATCAGGAAACTCCTGCCATATTCTTGAGGACAACACAGGATGACAGGAACTCTGAGACCTACATACCATCACCAGGGGCGGAGTGCACCAGCTGGGCGTAAGTCCGGGCGTAACCTTAAGTCCGACGTAGATTTGAAAGTTACGCCCAACTCGTTGTTAAGACGAGTGCACCACTCAGGCGTAAGCCCTTCAGCCGCTGCGCCCAGGTGTAACTTTTACGCCTGATCAGGAGCAGGCGTAAGTGGGAAGATCTGGGCCTAGAGTTGTTTTATGAGCGTGTAAATAAGCAGAGGAGACTCGCCGGGGCTGCAGCGCAGCCGATGAATTTGTTTATTCCTGTGCGTGAGTTTAAGCACTATATTATTAGAGAATTGTGTACGGTCTATATTAATAATAATAATCCATATGAGCCATTCCGATCATTTTCCTGGATGCAGCGTTCTCGTGCTGAGGGTGTGAGCTCAGCGCAGCGCTCATCCTCCCGGATCTCATCGGGTAGCGCGTCGGGCGCTGAACAACGCCATAAAGGTCAATAAAAGCAGGTGAACGCACTTCAAAAATATCTATAATCACAGAGCTGTATGGCGAAGCTTCTGGAGGAGGATCCTGCCAGTCTGGGGATTTTTAAGAGCAGACTGGTGTTTTTTTGCGCTTGACAGGAGATTTTTTATTTATTTTTTTCTCCTCAACTGTACGCACTCAGCCGTCACTCGTTATTGATGCAGCAGTGATCATCTTCCACACAGCATTTTTTTGTTTTGTTTTTTCGTTTTTGTGTCATTAAATTTAATAGAAAGGTGCCTCCCGCTTTCAGCTTTGCTTGGGCCGATACGTTACTAGGCAACGAGCACAGCAACGCTTGTATTCTCGTGAACGCGCACGATACGCCCAGGCGCAGCTACGACTGGTCCTAGTTTGTGTTGGTGCACTCGGTCTAATCTCCATCCTTTACGTCTGACTTAGCTAAGTCAGACGTAAGGGTTAAGACTGGCTTAAGTTACGCCCAGCTGGTGCACTCCGCCCCAGGACACAAATCACCTGTGTGCACAACGCCTGGAACAACTAAAACCAAAGCCTATTATCCATTTTCTTCCGCTTATCCGGAGTCGGGTCGCGGGGGCAGCAGCTTAAGGAGGGAAGCCCAGACCTCCCTCTCCCCAGCCACTTGGGCCAGCTCCTCCGGGGGAATCCCAAGGCGTTCCCTAGCCAGCCGAGAGACATAATCTCTCCAGCGTGTCCTGGGTCTTCCTTTGGGTCTCCTCCCGGTTGGACGTGCCCGGAAAACCTCACCAGGGAGGCGTCCAGGAGGCATCCTAATCAGATGCCCGAGCCACCTCAACTGGCTCCTCTCGATGTGGAGGAGCAGCAGGTTTACTCCGAGCCCCTCCCGGATGACCGAGCTTGTCACCCTATCTCTAAGGGAGAGCCCAGGCACCCTGCGGAGAAAACTCATTTCGGCCGCTTGTATCCGCGATCTCGTTCTTTCGTTCACTACCCAAAGCTTGTGACCAGCACCAATCCGCTTATCAATCTCACGCTCCACCCTTCCCTCACTCGTGAACAAGACCCCAAGATACTTAAACTCCTCCACTCGGGGCAGGACCTCGTCCCTGACCTGGAGAAAGCATTCTACCCTTTTCCGACTCAAGACCATGGTCTCGGATTTAGAGGAGCTGATTCTCAACCCAGCTGCTTCACACCCGGCTGCGAACTGCTCCAGCGAAACCTGGAGATCATGTTCTGACAAAGCCAACAGGATCACATCATCTGCGAAAAGCAGAGACCCGATCCATAGGCCACCAAAACGGATCCCCTCACCACCTTGGCTGCACCTAGAAATTCTGTCCATAAAAGTTATGAACAGAATCGGTGACAAAGGGCAGCCTTGGCAGAGTCCAACTCTCACCGGAAACGAGCCCGACTTACTGCCGTCAATGCGGACCAAGCTCTGACACTGGTCATACAGGGACCTAACAGCCTGTATCAAGGGGCCTGGTACCCCATACTCCCAGAGTACCCCCCACAGGGCCCCCCGAGGGACGCGGTCGAACGCCTTCTCCAAATCCACAAAACACATGTAGATTGGTTGGGCAAACTCCCACGCACCCTCCAGGACCCCCCCAAGGGTATAGAGCTGGTCCAGTGTTCCACGGCCAGGACGAAAACCACATTGCTCCTCCTGAATCCGAGGTTCGACTATCCGACGGACCCTCCTCTCCAGAACCCCTGAATAGACCTTACCAGGGAGGCTCAGGAGTGTGATCCCCCTGTAGTTGGAACACACCCTGCGGTCCCCCTTTTTAAATAGGGGGACCACCACCCCGATATGCCAATCCAGTGGAACTGCCCCCGATGTCCACGCGATATTGCAGAGCCGCGTCAACCAACACAGCCCCACAACATCCAGAGCCTTAAGGAAATCCGGGTGGATCTCATCCACCCCCGGAGCCTTTCCACTGAGGAGTTTTTTTGACCACCTCAGTGACCTCTGCTCCAGAGATTGGAGAGCCCAACCCAAAGTCCCCAGACTCTGCTTCCATCCTGGAAGACGTACTGGTGGGATTGAGGAGGTCTTCGAAGTACTCGGCCCACCAATTCACAACGTCCCGAGTCGAGGTCAGCAGCACACCCTCCCCACTGTAAACAGTGTTGGTAGTGCACTGCTTTCCCCTCCTGAGATGCCGGATGGTGGACCAGAATCTCCTCGAAGCCGTACGGAAATCTTGTTCCATGGTTTTACCGAACTCCTCCCATGCCCGGGTTTTTGCCTCCGCGACCACACAAGCCGCATTCCGCTTGGACTGCCGGTACCTATCAGCTGCCTCCAGAGTCCCACGGGCCAAAAGGACCCGATAGGACTCTTTCTTCAGCTTGACAGCATCCCTAACCACTGGTGTCCACCAGCGTGTTCGGGGATTGCCACCACGACAGGCACCGGCCACCCTGTGGCCACAGCTACGGTCACCCGCCTCGACAATGGAGTCACGGAACATGGCCCATTCAGTGCCAATGTCAATGTCCCCTGCCTCCCCCGGGACATGTTCAAAGATCTGTCGGAGGTGGGAATTGAAGCTCCTTCTGACAGGAGACTCTGCCAGATGTTCCCAGCAGACCCTCACAACACGTTTGGGTCTGCCAGGTCTGACCGGCATCTTCCCCCACCATCGAAGCCAACTCACCACCAGGTAGTGGTCAGTTGACAGCTCTACCCCTCTCTTCACCTGAGTGTCCAAGACATGTGGCCGCAGATCAGATGAAACGACAACAAAATCGATCATCGACCTGCGGCCTAACAACTAAAACCAAAAGGGGAGACATTAAGTGTCCAAAGCCTATTATTCAAATATTTTTGTTCATTCTTTCTATTTATTATATTTTTTATTTGTTTTTTTATTTCTGTGACATTACTGCTTTGTATATTAATATAAACAAATAATAAAAACATTCACTGATTGTACAATTCTTCTTAGTTGTACTGGTCCAAACTGGGCATTGTAAACATTTATTCTGTAGTTGAACACAGGACAGCCTCAAATCCAAGATGATCCAGCATGCATTTCATTTGGCTTCATGTTTCCTCCATTCTGGCTTTAACCTAATGGTATTTATTTAGAATTCAATTCAATTCAATTCAATTCAGTTTATTTATATAGCGCCAGATCACGACAAGAGTCGTCTCAAGGCACTTCACAAAGTAAACATTCCAATACAGTTCAGTTCATAAGCCAATCAGTAAAAAAGTTTCCTATATAAGGGACCCAGCAGATTGCATCAAGACACTGACTAGTGTCATTGTGTTGGTACAATCCTCATACTAAGCAAGCATTTAGCGACAGTGGGAAGGAAAACTCCCTTTTAACAGGAAGAAACCTCCAGAGGATCCTGGCTCAGTATGAGCAGCCATCCGCTACGGCTCACTGGGGGTTGAGAAGACAGAGCAGGCACAGGCACACCCCGCACCCACACACACACACACACACACACACACACACACCACATATATCAAGTAGTGTTTCTATGGCTACACTGTGATTTCTTAGTAGAAGTTCTATTTAGTAAGAGTAAGAGAAACTTTATTGTCTTTATCTGAGTGAATCTATAATTAATTCAATAGGTGAACTAATAGTAGCACATTCTATGTTAAAGAAAGTAAGATGTAATATCAGGAAAGGGAGAATGTTAGGTGGTTGGCAGCAGTGTGCCAGCCGATGGCCCCCTCCATGAGGCCACCACAGCTCAGCAGAACGCCAGTGTAGCTTCTTCTGGGGAGAAAAACACTTAGAGAGAAAATAAAGTTAACAGCTGGAATAACAGGAAATAATGCAGTTAGAGAGTGGTGGTAGAAGAGAGTAGCAGAGTGTGGAAAGTGGTCAGTATGTCCTCCAGCAGTCTAAGCCTATAGCAGCATAACTACAGAGATAACTCAGGATAACCTAGCCTTTTAGATGGAGGCATGTGGGAGGCAGGGCCAGGGAGAAGTCTTTAACGACAGTAGTCCCCTCTGTACACTCCACCTCCCTCTGCTCCCCACTCGTCTAAACCTGGGCTAACATCAGAATTTAACCATAAGCCCTATCAAATAGAAAAGTTTTGAGCCTAGTCTTAAAAGTAGACAAGGTGTCTGCCTCACGCACTAATGCTGGGAGCTGGTTCCACAGTAGAGGAGCCTGATAGCTAAAAGATCTGCCTCCCATCCTACTTTTAGATATTCTAGGAACCACCAGTAAACCTGCAGTCTGAGAGCGAAGTGCTCTGTTAGGAACATATGGAACAATCAGATCACTGATGTATGATGGAGCTTGATTATTAAGAGCTTTATATGTGAGAAGGAGGATCTTAAAATCTATTCTGAATTTAACAGGCAGCCAATGTAGGGAAGCTAAAACAGGAGAGATGTGGTCTCTCTTTTTAATTCTCATCAGAACTCTAGCTGCAGCATTTTGGACCAGCTGAAGACTTTTGACTACATTCTGTGGACCTCCTGATAGTAATGAATTGCAGTAATCCAACCTTGAGGTAATGAATGCATGAACCAGTTTTTCAGCATCACTCCTGGAAAGGATGCTTCTAATCTTAGCAATATTCCGAAGGTGGAAAAAGGAAATCCTACAAACCTGTTTAACGTGGGATTTGAATGACATGTCCTGGTCAAAGATTACACCGAGGTTCTTTACTTTGTTCTCGGAGGCTAATTTAATACCGTTTAGATTAGGTGATTGACTAAGCAGTTTCCTTTTCTGAGGTTCTGGTCCAAAGATGATAACTTCAGTCTTGTCTGGATTTAACAGCAGAAAGTTTAGAGTCATCCAGATTTTTATGTCTTCAAGACAAGCCTGTAATCTACCTAACTGATTAGGTTCATCAGGGTTTATGGATAAATATAACTGAGTATCATCAGCATAACAGTGGAAGTTTATCCCATGTTGTCTAATGATTTTACCAATTGGAAGCATATATATAGTGAAAAGAATTGGTCCAAGTACTGAACCCTGTGGTACTCCACAAGTAACTCTAGAGTATGAAGAAGATTTCTCATGTACATGAACAAACTGAAATCTGTCAGATAAATAAGATTTAAACCAGCCTAGCGCTGTTCCTTTGATCCCTACAACATGTTCAAGCCTTTCTAAGAGAATATTGTGATCGACTGTGTCAAAAGCAGCACTGAGGTCCAACAAGACCAGAACAGACACAAGATTCTTATCTGAGGCCGTGAGAATATCATTTGTAACTTTCACTAATGCGGTTTCAGTGCTGTGATACTCTCTAAAACCTGACTGAAATTCCTCAAACAGATCATTAGTGTTTAGATGCTCACATACTCGACTGGCCACTATTTTCTCAAGGACTTTAGATAAAAATGGGAGATTAGATATTGGTCTATAATTCATTAGGTCATCTGGATCCAGAGAAGGTTTCTTAAGAATGCAGGTAAGATTTAACTATGGCCGTTTCTCAATATGCGTACTTGTCTGTACTTGTGTACTCCCGTCCTTGTGAAACGTCATCAACGATGGTCCAAGTACTGTTCCAATCCTAAGTACATATAATGGCAAGTTCGCTCAAAGTTCCCGGATATGTTCTTGCTCCGCCCATTGTATCGAGGATGCATTGATGCATCCTTCTGCGGACTTGGGACAGCAAAGTTTCCCATAATGCATTGCGCCGCTAACCGTTATACTCCGAACGGCAGAGGAGAAAGCTCATAACTGTTGTGTTTTATATCAGAAATACAAAAAAATCAATATAAAGTTGTCTGTTATTGTAAATAATTGCGTATAACCTGCTGTGTATTTGTTTTTTTCTTCTTTCAGACTCTTCACGATCCCTCAAAATGCTAATGAGCTAACCCACTATCAAAATAAAAGCATCATTGCTTCGTTTAGATGAAAAAAACTTTTTTTCTTCATTTAACAGCGGGAAATGCTGATATTTTATCAGTTTTGATGAAAAGTGGACCAAATATAATACAAATACCGTAATACGTTTTCATTGTTTTTTTGTCATTTAAGGAACAGACTAGACTTTTATTTTTATGTCAGGTCGTTTTTTTTTTACCGTGAGGCAAAGAAGTACGCTTGTTCCAAATGCCGTCCTCGTCCTCCCGTACTCGGCAGAACGGACTTTCTGGTGTACTAGGCAAGAACACACTTGTCAAGTACACAAGAACGTACTAGCGTCCTTGAGTATTGAGAAACGGCCAATATTTGTTAGCAAAGCAGGCCAAACTTAGGGATTTCTCTACAGCATTGATTTCAACCTCTGGGCATGTTAGAGCAGTTATCACAGTTACACCTAAATACATTTAATAAAGATGCAGCGCAAGCAATAAATAAAAACCTGTAAAGATTAAAGCATTAGGACTTTGGTGATTACATATTAAAACATGGGGAGAAATGTACTTTATTCTATTTATCTTCAAAAAAGTAAAGCATTTGGCTTTTTTATGGAATCTCAAACCTATAATTAAATCGAAATGTAAGTGCTTTTTATCCATTTTCAGCCATTAAGACACCAATATAAAATACCAACAAAAAAAATATGTATATGTAGCAGATATGGTATTCATAGGTGTTAAATAATATTTTCCAATGTGCTGGTATTGATGGTTCATGTAATTACAGTGATAACACCATTGCATTACATTCATTTGGAGCCGTTGTGGGGGGGGGGGGTTGCGTGTTGGAGGGCAGGATGTTGGAAAACTCTCCCCTCATGTTTTAACAATGCAAATATAACATTTCTACTACTGTAAATAGTAATTTCTCTATCAAACTACAAAAATGTCCGACTGGGGTGGAGTGTAATGCTGCGTTCGAATTACCTCGGAACTCGGAACTAGGAAAGACGTCACACCCGAGCTAACAGCGTTCTGGTTACCGTAATCGGAGAAGTTGGAATTCCAATATAGCAGCGCCCTCGAACACTGCTGTTTAGGTAGCTCTCAACGAACACAGACAACTAATAAACAACACTTTTAGTTTGTTCAGCTTAGAGATGCAAGCGCTACATGTAACTTTTATTTTAAACACACTCTTATATGTGTGTCTTGTAAAATAAAAGCATTTCAACCACAGCGTACTGTTGTCGATACGGAGAGCTGCCATCTTGGATCTCGAGGTCGGAGTTCTGAAAAATGTCCGAGTTTCCGACTGGGAGTTCCGACTTTGCGGGGCGTTTTATTTGATTTTTCCTACTCGGAAGTCGGGATTTCCGAGTTCCGAGGACAAATCGATCGCACCATAAGGTCTTGCTCAGTGGAGTGGGCGGGGTTTGCAGAGCTTCATTCAGATTTAAAGAGACGGTACCAAAACGGGCCATTTTCAGACTCTGCTCATAAAAGAGGTAGAAAAGGGGTCTGTAGAGCAAGAATAATGAAGAAATCAGACCTAAGAACTGCAGTTCCAATGTATATGGACCACAACTGAATGATTTAGATGCAAAAAGGAAGAATTTAAAAGCATGATATGTCTACTTTAAAGCAAATGCAGTTGAATGTTGGGGTCATGTGACCGTGTGTGTGTGTGTGTGTGTGATTGAATGCAGCTCTACCCTGATGATTCATCGGCTGCAGCTTATGATTTTCGGAGGAAAGCGAAGTCGTTGCTCTCCGTGGCTGCTCAGACTCTCGCTGTGCTTCACGTCCCATTCTGGATCAGCAGCGGCACCTGTCTGGGTAATGTGCTCTTTTATTAACATTGAACAGGTGTGCAGGTGATCTGACAGGTATGCTGTCTGTCTTGAATGTCATGGTGTGGTAGGTTCTACCTTAAGCCAAGTTTTCATTCTAACTGTCTTCCCAGCAGCTATCAGATATGGGTCCCCTGTAGCCACCGCTCCATGTAGAAAATCCGAGTACAGCACTTTACGTGTTGGTGGTATCGGAACCACCTTACAAAGAGCTGAATGGATTCCATCCCAGAAGGGTCGAACTCCAAAAGATACAAGTGTGATCTGAGTTTGTTTGGCCACAGAGTCTCCAGCATGGCTGAGCTAACGTTGTTCATTTCTCTGTGATAAAGAATCAGATTTGGTTCTTTTAGATCAACTGTCTCCATTCGTGTGAATGAGTTGTATTAAGATGATCTTTCCACATGTGATCCCACATGTCCTCTGGGATGTCTTCACATAGAGAATGAAGTGATATTTCCACTGTAACATCTCAAACAGCCCGGTTCCTTTCCCAATTCTAATCATTCTTTTTCTATAAAGAAATCTTCCTCCTCTTATCAATGATTGAATGGGAAATTTACTGTTTTATAATTCAGTTACATACCCTGGGCTGCACCATTGAATTCATGGAAATCCCCTTTTCTTTAGGTAACTGGAGGCTTGAGTAGCGTATCCTCTGTCTTTTACCTTCCCATATAAATCTTGACTTATCTCATGTGAGGAATTGTGGATTTTGTATGCCAACTGGAAGGGACTAAAACATAAAATAAAAGACATGGTAAAATATTCATTTTTATCACAGTGATCCTGTAATTCATCCCCAGTGGATACGTGGGCCATCTGTCTATGTTTTGTATTCATAATTAGATTTATATAGATTAACAACGATTTTAGGTGTTTTTTTCCCAGATAGGTTAATGTCTTAGCTTCCCAATTAATTTTAAATCATTTAAATACCAAGTTCACTGAGAAACTGTTTTTTACTTATTTTTGAAAATGATCAGTCACTCTGAGGTTTTCATGCAGGCTGAACATGAAAATAGTCTCCTCCACCTATCTCCTGCATCAGCTTCTGATAGAAAATAGACTCTAGGTGAAACTCTAGGATTAGAACATCCTGACAGATCTACGTCACACTGTCACTGAACATTCATGGACTCACCCATCTTGACTCACGACGGGGAAGGCTGTTGTTGGTTTAGGAAACAGCAGAGAACGTCTGGGCTAGTAGAAGCTAACCGTTAGCATTAGCAACTCCACCACACAGCAGAACTCCTCCAGGCTTGTGTTATTGGTGGAGATAAAACATCAACGTTGCAGAGCAAACAGAGTCAGTGGTAGAGTCGTGTTGCTGTTAGCCAATCAGAGGAGAGATGTCCACATATCAGGAAGTAAGACTCCAGATCCTGCTGTCTGAAGCTCACCTGTCCGGCTAATTTCTCGTTCCTGAAACAGAAGCACCAGAGCTTTTTTACCCACACAGATTGCCTCACAAGGCATTAATTCCTACTAGAGACCAGATGTGCTGAAAAAATTAGTGAAATTGGTCTTTAAGTATTGGGTTCAAGAACAATTAAAACACAAGAACCTGAGTCTTTTGCAGATTCAGTTTATAACCAGAATGAGACCCAAATAGTTCTAGAACTTCCATTAGGTGTGTAAAGGTTAAAACTGGCTTGTTTAGGTAAATTAATACATCATCTGTGACGAGACTTATTACATGTTCATGGCCTTTAAGTGTACTCCTGTTATTGTGGTGTACTGTCTGATCTAGAGACTCAATATAGACCGCAAATAACAGCTCAGTGGCCTAGTGGTAGAGTGTCCACCCCGGGACTGGGAGATCAGGGTTCGATTCCTGGTCGGGTCATACCAAAGACTTTGAAAAAATGGGACCCAATGCCTCCTCGCTTGACACTCAGCACTAAGGGGGTAAACCACTAAATAGTTCCCGAGCGCGGCCACAGCTGCAGCTCACCGCTCCCCACCATGGGTCAGGTGCAGAGATGTAATTTCACCAGTGTGTGATGATGACTTGGGGCTTTAACTAAGGCAGCAGCCTTGTCTCGTTCCTCTCTCCAATTCAATGTTAAGAACACTTTAAAGAACATTCACTTTGACACAAGTGATTTATTGAGTGATTTAAAGCAATTAAGTGATTCCTCCAAAGTTAAATGTAGGAAGTCCCAATTGACCCTGTCAAAAGTTTTTTCTGATAGCTACAACCACCATCACTGAAACCAATGTGCTGATATACACTATATCAAGCTATAAGAGCAACCATGACAAACAATACCCACCATGGAAAAGAAGGCTGGAGGCCAAAGTCAAGGCAGCACGGAGAGAAGTGAGCCAACTGTCAGAGCTCCAGAAGGGCACAATGAGAAAACCAGTACCCAAGAGCTACAGCCAGATACCTGAAGCACTGGAAACGGCCAAACAAAGGCTCCAAGCCTTGGCCAGCCGCCTAAAGAGATACACGAGAGAAAGTGAAGCTAGCCAGACGAATAAACCGGCTCTTCTCAACCCAACCAGCTAAAGTGTACTCTCAGTGGCAGGGTAATACCAGCAGAGCAGACCCACCAAGGCTGGAGACTGAACAGTACTGGAAGGGCATTTGGGAGAAGGAGGCCTCACACAACAAAGTGGCTAGAGAAGACCACAGCACCCTCCCTCAGCAGAAGCCACTATTCATCATTGTGGCAGATCTTTTACCCGAGTTATCCAGTTGTCCTTTAGTCTCACCTTAGTTGTTTTTCTGCTCATAATGAGAGTTTTAGATTACTCGGCATAGTTTTTTAGCCTTTTAGCTGTTATATGGCTCACAGGAGGGAGCTCCCATATCAGCTCCCTAACCCTAACCCCCTTCTGGTTCTTTTTAGTACTATTTAAACTGTGACGTATTTGGTCTCTGCACTTTTATGACAAACATCTGAGACGTGAATTTCAAAACTTTATTAAACCAGTTCTGTCTAAATCGACTCCTTCCTTTGTCTGAGCTCTGTGAATGTCTGTCTCCCCCTGCAGGATGGTTTCGCCAGTGCAACATCATCTCTTACAGTCGAGATGTGGACATCGGTATCTTCATCTCAGACTTCCGGCCTGATATTGTGGCTGCATTCAGAGATGCCGGCCTGTCCCTCAAACACAAGTTTGGAAAGGTCACGCCTGGTTTTACTGGTTCATGTTAACTGGTTTCATTTTCAGGGGTACGATTTATTTAAGGGGTTGTAAAGCGGGTTGTCCACCAATCAAATAACAGTAAGACCGTTCAGTGGACACGCCCCCTTATGAATGTGTGGTGGCGTTCAGAGGCCCCCCCTCAGAGTATGAGTGAGTAAGTGAATCAGTGTGTGGGTAGGTGAGTGAGTGGGTGGGTGGGTGAGTGAGTGGGTGAGTAAGTGGGTGGGTGGGTGAGTGAGTGGGTGAGTAGTAAGTGAGTGGGTGGGTGAGAGTGAGTGAGTGGGTGGGTGATTGAGTGGTTGTGAGTGAGTGGGTGGGTGAGTGTGAGTGAGTGGGTGGGTGTGAGTGGGTGAGTAAGTGAGTGAGTGGGTGGGTGTGAGTGGGTGGGTGAGTGAGTGAATGAGTGAGTGAGTGGGTGGGGTGAGTGAGTGTGTGAGTGAGTGTGGGTGTGTGTGAGTGAGTGGGTGAGTGAGTGAGTGTGTGAGTGAGTGTGGGTGTGTGTGTGTGAGTGAGTGAGTGGGTGAGTGAGTGTGTGTGTGAGTGAGTGTGGGTGTGTGTGTGTGAGTGAGTGAGTGGGTGAGTGAGTGTGGGTGTGTGTGAGTGAGTGGGTGAGTGAGTGGTGAGTGAGTAAGTGAGTGGGTGGGTGTGGGTGAGAGTGAGTGAGTGGGTGGGTGAGTGAGTGGTTGTGAGTGAGTGGATGGGTGAGTGAGTGCGTGGGTGGGTGTGAGTGAGTGGGTGGGTGAGTGAGTAAGTGAGTGGGTGGGTGTGGGTGAGAGTGAGTGAGTGGGTGGGTGAGTGTGTGTGAGTGGGTGTGGGTGTGTGTGTGTGAGTGAGTGAGTGGGTGAGTGAGTGTGTGTGTGTGTGAGTGAGTGAGTGAGTAAGTGGGTGGGTGGGTGAGTGAGTGAGTGGGTGTGGGTGGGTGAGTGAGTGGATGGGTGAGTGAGTGCGTGGGTGAGTGTGAGTGAGTGGGTGGGTGTGAGTGAGTGGGTGGGTGTGAGTGAGTGGGTGAGTGAGTGAGTGAGTGGGTGGGTGGGGGTGAGAGTGAGTGAGTGGGTGGGTGAGTGAGTGGGTGGGTGAGTGGGCGAGTGAGTGAGTGAATAATGTATTTTCTGTAAGGAGCTGAATCTAATCAGTGTTATTTTGGGTGCAGGTGGAGGACAGTCTGGAGCTGTCGTTTCTTAATGATGATGTCAAACTGGACATTTTCTTCTTCTACAAGGATAAAGGGGTCATGTGGAACGGAGGGACGCAAGCAAAGAGCGGCAGGAAGTTCAAGTAAAAAAGCCTCTGTTACCAGTGTTGGTTTAGGCAGCCATCTTAGTTTTAGTCTTTTGGATGAACATTCTTTTTAGTTTTAGTAAACAAAGATTTTAGTTTTACAACAAATGAAATGAAGTATTATAATTTATAGGTCACACATCACCATCACCCTTCCAGGCATGATGCATGCCACCAAAGTGCTGCACAGTAACAAATCAAAACTAATAAAATCAACAAAGACAGTTAAAACCAACAAGTATAAATAAAACCAATAAATATTCAAAAAAAATTTGTAAAAAGAGAAAGTAATTATAATCTGAAAGGAACTAATATTTTTACAAAACCAAGATTCCGAACAGCGATAATGGAAAGATGTATTTCAGTAAAAGGTGTCTGTTTATGGAATAGTCTCGACAGTGAAATAAAACAATCTAAATCATTTTCTGTATTTAAAAAAAGTGTTAAACGTATCATGATGAATTAATAAGATCTTAAGTAGACTGATAGACTTGTTTTGTGTAGGGGGTGGGGGTAGGTTAACGACAAGAATTGAGTTGAACAGCTAATGTCTTGATGTGAAGAGGGGGCAGATATTATAAGTTTTTGCTTCTTTCTGCTCCTTTTCATTTATGATTATTTGTGAATGCGAATTGTTTTAAATGTAACTTTTATTTGCTTGATTGAATGAAATAAATTAAAAAAAAAAAAAAAAAAAGTAAAAACGGAGTAAAATCATATAAAAGGTCAAGAACATATAACCCGGAGAGTTAAAGCAGTAGCTCAGGAGGTAGAGCGGGTTGTCCAGTAATCGGAAGGTTGCAGGTTCGATCCCGGCTCCGGCCAGAGAATGCTGCTGTGTGTCCTTGGGCAAGACACTTAACCCGATTTGCCTGCTGGTGGTGGTCGGAGGGACTGGTGGCGCCAGTGCTCGGCAGCCTCGCCTCTGTCAGTGCGCCCCAGGGCAGCTGTGGCTACATCGTAGCTCATCCCCACCAGCGTGTGAATGGGTGAATTGAGTTGATTGTGTTGTGAAGCGCCTTGGGGGGTTGTAGAACCCTAAGAAGGCGCTATACAAATACAGGCCATTTACCATTTACCATTTACCATTTAAAAGCCAAACTATAAAAGTGGGTCTTCAAAATGGTTTTAAAAACAGTTACTGATGAAGAGTGCCTTAAGCCCCCTTCAGACAGGCCATGAAAAACGGAAATGTTCGGGACTCTGTCCGTAAGACGTTTGTGTCTGAATACAAATATCCGGTAAACCTTTTCCTGAATTAGACCGGACGAAGCCCCTAGTATCAGGACCAGACTCGTCACAGACAGGGTGGCTGCTTCAGACTGGTGAGGTCGAGTTCCGGACAGGGAGGGGGAGGAGGAGGAGGGGAGCGGGGGACGCTGGTGCGCACCTAGATTACATATATCACGTGACTGGGAAAGCAAAGTTTTTCAACACGTCTGACCAGAAAACTTCGCCACTTGGTCGTGAATGTTTCCATATACGCCAGGTACCTCGCTCCTGTAGCATGCGGCGAACCATGGCAGCTCGCCTCCTACGGTACCGTCTCCTGGAAGCGCGACGGAGCGCATCACAGCGCTTCCGTGATTCCTTTATTAACCATTGAGCTTCATCATCCAGGTGACCAGGTCTCTTATGCGTCTTCGTGTGCGCAGAATTGTGCTTAACGTAAATCCGATCAGTGAGAGGAATTCTATCACTTACTAGCTTTGTTTGGGGAGATGACGCATGTACGCCCGCTGCATTATGCAATATCTGGGTACAGCCTTCCCACCCCCTCCCCCGCAGACATCTGGAACTTTTCCCTGCTGTGTGAAGGCAGCCGAAAGGACAAGTTCCGGTGCAAATGTGGTGTGTCTGAAAACACAGTTCTGGTTAAAGACCGGACTGAATTGTCCACACATATTCCAGAATGTCAATCTGAAAAGGGCTTTAGAGACAGGGGAAGTGCGTTCCACAGTTTTGGTCCTGCTACGGAGAACGCCCTATCCCCTCTGGTCTTTAGCCGAGCTCTAGGAGCCAGCAGCAGCTACCGGCTCTCGGAGCATTCGAGCAGGGACATATGGCTGCACCAACTCCATCAAATAAGATGGAGCCAGTCCATTCAAAGCCTTAAAAACCATTAAAAGGAGTTTAAAACGAATTCTAAAATCCACAGGCAGCCAGTGAAGAGCAGCCAGAACAGGTTTGATGTGATCAAACTTTCTTTTGCCAACCAAGAATCGCGCTGCAGCATTCTGACCGAGCTGCAGGCGAGCTACTGTACCCTGACTTACCCCAAATAAGACAGAATTACAGTAGTCAATGCGTGAGGTTATAAAAGCATGAACCACAGTATCAAGATCCTGTCTAGATAAAAATGGCTTCACTTTAGCCAACCGTCTCAGGTGATAAAAAGATGAGGACACTACAGTACCAACATGGGCATCAAAACACAGGGCATTGTCCATCTTTACTCCAAGATTTACCACTGAGGCACTTAGGCAGGATTTCAGGTCACCACTGTCCACCTTGGAAGCGTCCAGATGACAATTTGGTCCAAACAACACTGCCTCTGTTTTGCTCTCATTTAGACACACATGGACTCTGAACTACTAGTGAGTTTCATACCAACATCTTTTATTTTAGGGTTAAAGGAGATAGGACACAATCTCAGCTGCCCCAGATTTTGTCCAGAATAGTTTCCTCCACCTATCTCCTGCATTAGCTTCTGATAGAAAATAGACTCTAGGTGAAACTCTAGGATTAGAAAATCCTGACAGATCTACGTCACACTGTCACTGAACATTCATGGACTCACCCATCTTGACTCACGACGGGGAAGGCTGTTGTTGGTTTAGCGTCCAGGAAACAACAGAGAACGTCTGGGCTAGTAGAAGCTAACCATTAGCATTAGCAACTCCACCACACAGCAGGACTCCTCCAGGCTTGTGTTATTGGTGGAGATAAAACATCAACGTTGCAGAGCAGACAGAGTCAGTGGTAGAGTCGTGTTGCTGTTAGCCAATCAGAGGAGAGATGTCCACATATCAGGAAGTAAGACTCCAGATCCTGTCGTCTGAAGCTCAGCTCTGATCTGGTTCACTTCTAGTTCCTGAAGCAGGAGCACCAGAGATCGACTCACATTCATTTACACTAGAGACCACTGCAGATGTGTTGAAAAAAATGAGTGAACTTGGTCTTTAAGGACAATAATCTGGAAGTGAACCAGTGTGTATTGTGTGTAAGATGCCCCCTGCCCTGCTAAATATTAAAGTTTGATTTTTTTTCTCAGGTATGTCTTCCCTCCCTTCACGCTATGCTGGGCGGAGCTTCTGGAGGTCAAAGTTCGTGTTCCTTGTGAGACACTCGACTATGTGATGGCAAACTACGGTGTCTTCTGGAATGTCCCAGTGAGGAGTTGGGACTGGAAGACATCCCCAAGCAATGTGATAAAAAATGGGATGTGGCCTTTAAAAGAATGGGCGGAGCTTATTCAAGTGTACTAAGAGGAGGAGGGGCAATGTTTTGTGTAAACAAAAAAGTTTCAAATAAAATCTTATCTTTTGAAAATGTTTGTATGTGGAACACCTGTTGGTTCTCTAGATGCACCTGCTGGGACCAGAACAGAACAGCTGCTGGGACCAGAACAGAACAGCTGCTGGGACCAGAAAAGAACAGCTGCTGGGACCAGAAAAGAACAGCTGCTGGGACCAGAAAAGAACAGCTGCTGGGACCAGAAAAGAACAGCTGCTGGGACCAGAACAGAACAGCTGCTGGGACCAGTACAGAACAGCTGCTGGGACCAGAAAAGAACAGCTGCTGGGACCAGAACAGAACAGCTGCTGGGACCAGAACAGAACAGCTGCTGGGACCAGAA
>SSNS01000625.1:268107-280597 GCA_006937985.1 Aphyosemion australe
ACCAGAAAAGAACAGCTGCTGGGACCAGAAAAGAACAGCTGCTGGGACCAGAAAAGAACAGCTGCTGGGACCAGAAAAGAACAGCTGCTGGGACCAGAAAAGAACAGCTGCTGGGACCAGTACAGAACAGCTGCTGGGACCAGAACAGAACAGCTGCTGGGACCAGAACAGAACAGCTGCTGGGACCAGAACAGAACAGCTGCTGGGACCAGAACAGAACAGCTGCTGGGACCAGAACAGAACAGCTGCTGGGACCAGAACAGAACAGCTGCTGGGACCAGAAAAGAACAGCTGCTGGGACCAGAAAAGAACAGCTGCTGGGACCAGTACAGAACAGCTGCTGGGACCAGAACAGAACAGCTGCTGGGACCAGAACAGAACAGCTGCTGGGACCAGAAAAGAACAGCTGCTGGGACCAGAAAAGAACAGCTGCTGGGACCAGAACAGAACAGCTGCTGGGACCAGAACAGAACAGCTGCTGGGACCAGTACAGAACAGCTGCTGGGACCAGAACAGCTGCTGGGACCAGTACAGAACAGCTGGTCTGGTATGGGTCATACCCTAAAGGAAGATGTATTTTTTTGCGATGCCACGTCTGTGCCAGCCCATTTAAAGCCTAATGGTGCGTTCACACCGGCCTTGACGTATGCGTCGAACAATGCATACTTCATGCCGTTTTTGACGCCTATATATTTTTGACATTGGCGCAGCTTGCTTTGACGGTTGCGTCGGCCCCACGGGGAGGGGAAGGGAGGAAAGAGCGCATGCGCGGCTCTCTGTTGCCAGAGATGTTTGTAACAATGGCGGATCCTATCAAGACAATGTCGGCATAAACATTGAAGAAACACTCACCCGACACGCCGAGTTCTCTAGCAATCTTCCTCCAAGCAAGGTCCTTTCTATTCCGATCCTAGGTAAGCGTAGCAAGACGGGTCATACAGTTCCCGATAGTTGCAAACGGCGATAAGTTTCTTCTCCATTGCTGAATGAATTTGTCTTCTTCCCTCGCTCTGCTGTGACGTATCAACTGGCACTCTGATTGGTTGGCGCTTGTAAAGCGACGCAGAAAGTTCAGCTAGCTGAACTTGCTTGACGTTTGCGTTGCTAACGTTGTTCGCTTTGACGTTTGCGTTGAAGCTTGAAAAGCGTGAAAAGTATCAAGCTTTGACGTGACCAACGCTCACAAAGTGACGGAGGGACTTTGACGCAGCTCTGAAGCGCCTTACCATAGACTTAACTTTGAAACTTGACGCTGGCGACGCATACTTTATGGCCGGTGTGAACGCACCATTAGTAAACTCGCTTTCATCCACCGCGTCGCGTTTTGTAGTGGAGCAAAACACTTCACGCCCCCCACTTGAGTGTTGTGCGACTGCAGGGTCAGGATTGTACGTTTCACAGGCGTTTGAGATTTTTCATTTTACTAACTAAACAATTACCTTCTTGGTTTCCATCAGTGTGAAGAGCACTTCAACTTTAAACAAAAACCCAGACTGTAGGCCTACCTTTAATGAAAAACTGAGTGACAGTTTCTCCTAGTAAGACATGTTTCACACATCCATAATGTCCACCTAAACAGGAAGAACTTTTCCTCAATAAATCATGTCTGTTTATCAGACACAACTTTAAAGGTGTCCTAGAATGCAATTAATCAACAATCTAAAACAGAGCTTTGAGCCTCCAAAAAGCATAAGAACATTTTTTTTGGCTTTCATCTGTCCCAGGAGCCCTGATACCCCTCCCACTCGGCCAGGACATGCTGATTGGTTGGTTTCCCCAGAAGGCCTCAGACACATGCAGGTTTGAGGAGGCGTGGCTCCCCCTAGTGACGTGTTAAGGAAGGCTTTCTCGGAACAGGAGGTTTTCTCTGCCTTTTTCAACTTTCTAATTTACATAAAAAGTAGGTCAAACACGGCTTTGACTTTTTTGCACGCTACTGTTGCCCACCCAAGCTGTCTTAGTCAACAGCAACAAGGAACATGTTGGTTTACATTCTAGGTCCCCTTTAATACCTAGCTGTTAAATGTTAAAATGGCTTGCCCACAAAAACAAGGTGTTTATTTTCTGTCTTCAAACTTTATTTGTCCTTAAATCTGATGATGTAGAGAGATTAGGTCCAACATCTGGGTCCACCCGAGAACCTAGAGCTGGAGACATCTGGTCTGGGTTTGGGATGAATAAAGTCAACAAACTGACTCAGTTCTGAACCAAGTCAGAATCCAGCTTCTGACGTCACTCCGCGGTTTCGCGAGGCCGCTCCTTATGGATCACGAGCCCCTTACTGATCAGGTCCGGGATCTCCACTGCGAGCCACGGCGCGAGGCCCAGCGCCATGAGGTGCGCGAGCCCGAAGCGTGGAACGTTGCGCGCCCACAGCGGTGCGAAATGTTCAGTGAGGCAGATTTTCCCGCCGCGGAACATCTTAGCGGTCTTTCCGTCCAACTCTGGAACCGCCACCTCGGGCGCGGTTTCCGGGTATGTGACGGGGATGTCGAACTCCACCCGGAACTCGTAGCGCAGCAGCTCGTGGACGAACCAGCACGTGCCAGACCAGCGCGTGCCGTCCGCGTTGGATTCTAGTCGGAACCAATCGTTGTCGGCAGTCTTGTTCTGCTCGACGAACCGGATCAATGCCTGGTACTCCTCCTTCAAACGCTGCGGCCACAGCGCGCGGTCCCGCGGCCCCGCGTGAGTCTTCAGTAACGGAATCTGTGACACTGTCCTGCGCGTAGCCTCGTCCGCCATGCTGAATCCGTCTGGGGTCACAACGGCTCCGGTTCTGCCCCGATCCAGCACAGTCTGTTGATGGGCTCGTGCTCAGTATTGACGTGGACCTCCGCTTATGCTCCGCTTTGCCACCAAACGGAAGTTACTCTAGTCATTTTCATTGTTTCCGGCACGCTGTTTTCAAAATAAAGTAAAGTTTCCTAAAGCACAGTGTGGCAGCTGACCTAAAGTTAACAAAGCAACCAATGTACATAAAGGTCACACAGGTATAAAACTACAACTGATATACTTAAGACAGTATTGGTGAAATGAAAGGCATTGAGATGATGATAAAGACTTTGAGTTAAAAGATTATAATCTAAGTTATGTAAACAGAACTAACAAATCAGGAGGAGTTGCCCTGAATGTTCATAAAAAATTAATTTAAAGAAATTGGGAATATGACATCATCAGTGGATAATATACTTGAATGTGTATCAATAGAAATTATCAATGAAAAAAAGAAAAACTTGATAGTAAGTTGTGTTTATAGATCACCAGGTTCAGGCTTGGAGATATTTACAAATTGGATGGAGAAGACATTTTCTTCAGTAAATAATAAGGATATAACTATTTGTGGGGATTACAATATTGATTTGCTTAATCCGAATAAACATATACCAACTGATGAATTTATTAGTACAATGTATAGTATGAGCTTATACCCATCTATTATAAGACCTAGTAGAATTACATCGAATAGCGCAACCCTCATTTAAAATTAGATATAAGAAAATGGTATTATCAAAATATAAGTCTGAGGTTGACGGTGTTTGAGGGTCATGGGGATTGTTCTGAATAACTTTTATTATGATCTGTTATTGATAGATATTATCAGTTATTGATAGTTATTACTATTGTTATCAGTTATTGATATTATTTTTGTTATCTTATTATTATGATCAGTTATTGATAGATATTATTGTTATCATTATTATCAGTTATTGATAGTTATTACTATTGTTATCAGTTATGGATAGATATTATCATTATTATTGTTATATGTTATTGATAGATATTAATTATATTGTTGTATTGTTTTTTTTGTTAAAAGGGGCAGATAACATAAGTTTTTTCTTCTTTCTGACCCCTTTTCATTTTGGTTTTAGAAATTGATTTTTGTATATTGATTTTAATGAATTAAATGAAAAAATGAGACAGAAAAAAATAAAAATACAAAAAGCAGATATATAAAACCCCACACCGCCTTTGTCACCGTTTCTGTTCATAACTTTTATGGACAGAATTTCTAGGTGCAGTCAAGGTGGTGAGGGGATCCATTTTGTCAGGTCTCTGCTTTTTGCAGATGATGTAGTCTTGTTGGCTTCATCAGAAGGTGATATCAGCTTTCGCTGGAGCAGTTTGCAGCCGAGTGTGAAGCAGCTGGGATGAGAATCAGCTCCTCTAAATCTGAGACCATGGTTTTGACTCAGAAAAGGGTAGAATGTCTTCTCCAGGTCAGGGACGAGGTCCTGCCCCAAGTGGAGGAGTTTCTCGGGGTCTTGTTCACAAGGGAAGGATGGATGGGGAGATCGTCAGGTGGATTGGTGCTGCGTCTGCAGTGATGTGGGCGTTGTACCGGTCTGTTGTGGTGAAGAGAGAGCTGAGCCAGAAGAAGCTCTCGATTTACCGTTTGATCTACGTTCCTACCCTCACCTATGGTCACGAGCTTTGGGTAGTGACAGAAAGAACAAGATCACGGATACAAGCGGCTGAAATGAGTTTTCTTCGCAGGGTGGCTGGGCTCTCCCTTAGAGATAGGGTGAGAAGCTTAGTCATCCAGGAGGGGCTCGGAGTAGACCTGCTGCTCCTCCACATCGAGAGGAGCCAGTTGAGGTGGCTCGAGTATCTGGTTAGGATGCCTCCTGGACACCTCCCTGGTGAGGTTTTCCGGGCACGTCCAACCGGGAGGAGACCCAAAGGAAGACCCAGGACACGCTGGAGGGACTATGTCTCTCAGCTGGCTAGGGGACGCCTTGGGATTCCCTCGGAGGAGCTGGCCCAAGTGGCTGGAGAGAGGGAAGTCTGGGCTTCCCTCCTTAAGCTGCTGCTCCCGCGACCCGATGGATGGATAAAACCCCACAAGAAATAAACTCTGTTAATTCAACGAAGACATCGATAAAAGCCGGAACAAAGATACCCAAGTTAGCAGACCAACATCCTCCGAAAGCTAGATTTAAAAATGTGTCTTCAGATGGGACTTAAAGAGCCAGTAACCCCTTAACTAGCTGTTGTTGCTGATAACCTGTATAGTTGAGTGTCTAACAGTGCTGTAGACAGGTGTAACCATTATTTTGGCAGTTTAGTGCAACTTACTTAAATGTAATATTTCAGCCCAAAACCATAATTCTATCTCCATCTTCAGGTTAAACTCTGCTTCACACTGATCTAGAATCAGCCACAGCTGATGGCTGTAGAGCTGCAGGGTGACGGTGTCTCTACCGTACTACGTGGCTGCGCTGCACTGGACTCCAGCTGAGGCCCAATCCCAATACTCGCACTTGCACCCATGCACCCTTCAATTGCGCGTTCCCGGCCAGGGGTGCGAGTGCGTAGGGTGTCTCAATTCTCAAGTGCGGAAGTTGACCACGCCCCTTTTGCACCCTTTATCCGCACTTCACCCAAGTCCGCATTGGAAATTGAGCTGCTAGTCTTCCACAATGATTTTATCATCAATGGTCCTGTAGACCTCAGGTTTTAACCGAGGCCGTTTGAACATCAGAGCATTTAGAGCTGGGTGTGCACTATCCACCATGTTGCCCATCCAAAAATGAAATGAAATGACAAAACTTTCATTTAGAACATTAAAAACTTTTAATCTGAGGGATTTCACAACTTTCACAATAAAACTAACATGATTTTCTGCCTCTTTTACAATCATGTGACATCAGATTGTTTCCATGGCCCTTAAGGGACATGTGCTTGTGTTGAGAACCACCAGAATACAATACTTAAAGAGTAACAGAGAGCAATCTGGAAAATGAAGCAAGTTTACAAAACGCCTTTCAGATTAGGTTGTAACCAAACAAACTTTATTTGGAAAAAAAAAAATCACTATTAACATGGCAACTGATGGTGTCAATGACCTTTTTATTTTGTTCACAAACAGGAAATCAGTCAAGGAGCCTGCAGACTGTCAAAATAAAAGCAGCGATCAATCACCTGCGGTACCGTCCCCTCTCCTTGTCTCTCTCTCTCTCCCTGTCTCTGTCTCTTGCACGCTCTCGTTCACGCTCACGGCGAGGTCCACCACGCTCGCGCTCCCGCTGACGCTCACGCTCCCGCCTGCTGCTGACCACGGCCTGAGTCCGCCGTAGGAAGTCATCTACTCGCATGTCATAGTCATGCTGCATAATACGAAGCAAACAGGAACAGGAAGTTAGATGGTTATGTGATCCATGATGAACAGGATCAGAACTGCATTAGAACTCACCGGGCTAGAGGGGAAGGCGCGGTGCTGTGGGGGCCGCTGCTTGTCTCTGAAGCGAGGGGGTGGAGTTTCATGCGGTGGAAGAGGGGGGTGGTGATGATGGAAGGCCTGGTGAGGGGGAGGTGGGGGATGGTTGTGGTGGTAGTAGGGGGGGTGGTGAGGGGGCTGTTGCTCCACATTGGGGTAAGCCGCCTGTTGACACAAAAATGACATCAACTGATTGAAGGGTGGAGCCTAAATGTGCTGATTGGCTTTTTTTCTAGTGAGTCAGCCATGTTGAAACTGGCCACAAGGTAGTATTGAGAGTACTACAGCTGTAGTACTGACCAGTGGCGGCTCGTCCATAGGGGGCGCTAGGGCGCCGCCCCACCAGTCTCACAGGAAGAGGAAGAAGAAGAGAGGAATCACAAAATGTATTTAAAAAAACATCAAATTTAAACTAAACGATCTATACACCTTATGGGCTGTAAGTGCTGTGTGTAATCTGCATTTAATTGTAGTTTAATAAAGTTAATACTTTTAACACGGCCGAAACGTCGACATACTTCCTGTCATGTGTCCTCTCTTGGGGGCAGCAATCTTTACCATTGACTTAATATGGGCTAACTGGCGCATGCACACTGGATCCCCAACGACAAGGAATAGGAGAGCTGTTGGGCGCATATGGTTGCGATCGCAAACGGGGGAGTCTGCTCAGATCAGGAGGAGGATGCTGATTGGTCAGCTCACCCAGCCCAGACAGAACCGGAAAATTCTCCACAGGCTAGTTCACCGTCCTTTGTTGTTGTGGGGCCGCTGCTAACGTTGACTATGGAGAAAACTAGTCGTTTCATCTTTTTATCATTGGATTCTACGAACCAAGTGGATTTTTTACTATAAGATGGATTATTTTGACCAGCAAGGTAAGACAGAATTTAGCTTTTGACTTCATGAAAATAGCTTTGCTTTTCATTTGCAGTCATTGGGTGGTGTTGAGGTAGAAAACTTGGATTCTATCGTTTAAAAGAGCCTCTTCCTGTTTAGTGTGTGTGAGGTTTGCATATATTGGTCAATATGAAGCATGTTTTTGGAACAACTTTGTTGCTAACTTCGCGCATCTGAAAAACTGACCTGCAAAATGAAGAAAATAACGATCGTTTATATAGAGCAGTGGTTCTCAAATACTTTCGGTGAAGCCCCCTCTAGGATACATAGATTTTTTCGCGCCCCCCTCCCAATGTGTGTGTGTGTGTGGGGGCGCGTTGCACAATGTTCATTGTGTACAGTAAGATTGATTTTATGGATATCTGGAATGTTAATTTCTGCTAGGAACAATAGAATTATAGATATCTGAATACACATCCAGTCTGCTTAAATGTTAAAACGGCTTGCCATACTAACTCGCTGATAGTCTGTCAGCGAATGTCGGGCGGTAGGGGAAAGTGAGGGGGAATTATGCCAGGCTACCCCAGAGCAGGGGTTTCATTTCATTTGGAGAAATGTTTCCTGACTTTAAAACTCTGGCTGAAGTAAAATTCGTTACTCCAGCACCCGCTTTGGATCTTCAGACCCTGCGTGTCAGCGGAGCTCTGAATCATCACAACATTTTAACAGCATGAGCCATGAAGCGCTTTGAGTTGCCTTCGGGTAGGAAATGCGCTGTATAAATAAAACTGCCTTTCCGTGCCATGAGTCTGTCTGAGGCAAAAGTCCAGAACCTCTTCAGCAGCTCCATAGAGACACTTGATTACGCACAAGCAGGTGATCGGTTCAGGTTTACGCCGGAGCAGAAAGAACGTGCGTTCGGGCCGCAGCAGGTGAAATGTTGATAATCGTTTAATTGCATTGTTTATATGTTACTGGGGCTCTCTGGTCAGCTTGTTTGGACTAAATATTAATTAAAATGAATGGATATTTAACGGTTTTATTGAATGTTTATTATTATTTTTTAAAATTAAGTGAAGGGAAAATGCGGCATGTCTGTAAACACTCCCACTGCCTTATCTCACTCTTTAAATAAACTGTTGGCAGCTGCTCGGGGCAGACTATACTCTGTTTCCAAGTTGGTCTGTCACCCTTTGCAAACGGTTCATGTGTGGTTCAATTGTCTCTCTCTCATCTCTTCAGCTGCAGGTAGTTAGGTGATTGAGGAAATCCCTAACATAATTGGTCCTTCGAGTGAAGCCTGGGGGTCTTTCTGTCGACGCCAAACGCCCCCGCCGGACAGTGCAGCACCCTGCTTTCGCTGGAGGTCGGCGCCTGGGGTCTGACGACGCCAGGGAGCCACCAGGTCTGCGAATTCAAGCTTCTAAGCTGGGGAGATCTGGTGAGACAATCTTGATTATATGTGGATACTAACTCAGAGTTGGTCCCACAACACAGATGCTCTGTATAAGAAGGGCCAAAGCCGCCTCCATCTCATGAGGAGGCTGAGGTCCTTCAGAGTTAACTCCCAGCTGCTAAAATCCTTTTATCACTCTGTTGTTGGCTCTGTTATTCATTCTGCTGTGGTCTGCTGGGGTGTAGGCAGCTCTGACCGAGACAGGAAGAGACTGAACAAGCTAGCTACCAAAGCTAGCTCGGTTCTGGGCTGCCTGCTGGATTCTGTTGAGGAGACGTGTGAAAGGAGGATGCTGGGGAAGATGACCTCCATCTTAAGAAACCCCTCCCATCCACTGAACTCCACTGTGGAGATCATGGACAGCTCCTCCAGAGGTAGACTGAGACATCCCAGATCCTTCATCCCCTCTGCTGTAAGAGTGTATAACTGTTCAGTTTAAGCTGTGCTGGTATCATCCTGGTACACAATAACACCAATGCAATATTCATGTGTTCTATACTTGTGCAATACCGGATTCCCATTGTTGTCTGTGTCTCTTACAGTATGCTGCATAGTGTTGGTACCAAGTCTGTTTTTATCTTTTATTTGTGGTTTTTTAGTGATCTAAGATTACAATACTAGATTACTGACTATGTGTATATAGATGTATCCTTGTGTTTTTTTTTATCTTCTTCTAATTATCCTTTTGAGTGATGGTGCTGCTGTGACAAGTGAATTTCCCCACTGAGGGATCAATAAAGTCTATTCTATTCTATTCTAATTTATGGCTTTGAGCGTTATGCCTGCTATAAACGCAGATATTGGCAGGTCTTTGAGCGTTTTTCCGTTAAATAAACGCAACTCTGGAGTTAATGATAAGGGCTTTGAGCGTTCGTCCTGATATAAACGCAAATGATGATAAACAGCTGTGTTAGATACGCCAGTTAGATAACTGTGGAGAGTTCTAAATTGGGTTTGTCCACCGCACGGACTTGTAATCGTTTCGGATGGTTTTTGAGCGTTTTTGACCGTGATAAACGCAATCTCCAGTTATATGTCTGTTAGTCTGTCTGTCTATTTGTTTGTTCACTGTTTGTTTACTATTGGATGTGTGAGAGAGTGGAGTGTGCCGGGGAGTTTGCTGTGAATCAAGTCATTATGGGGAACAAATCTTCACAAATACGTTTGAGTAAAGACGGTGCATTTATGGTGGTGAGACCCCTCAAAGGAAAAGATGAATATAAGGTGACAAATAAATACCTATGAAAGTTCAGCAAGACTAAATTATGTTACTTTAGAGCAGAGCAACTACGTTGGAGAATTAACGTTAATGTTGAATAGCTTTCTAACACTAATATCCGGTTCACTAAGGTGGTAATCGCAGAGTGTGCACTGGTTAAATGCAGATATAACCCTCAAGCAATGATGAGGCCAGGTGATGATATTCTTCTTTAATCAACTTGCAAAGGTGGGGTACATGTGGGTCTAAGTATCTGGGTGTGTGTGGTTCTACAACAAATAAACAAATTATGAATTACAATCCAATATAAACACCAAATAATGACATTAGCAGGCCATCTCTTGAAGCTACGTAGATTACAAGCCTAACTACTAGGCCCAAAAGATGCTACATATAGCACTGGCTATATTTGGTAATAAACTAGATGAAACATTCATTCCTACAATAAAACTACTCTAGTCAAGTATTTCGATCACTTATGATGTTAAATAAAGTAGAAAAAGGCCACCAAACAATGTAGAAATCACCAACTCAAATCAAACCCTAGCTTAGCATAGCCCTAGTTCACATTAGATAAAATAAGAAAACAGAAAACGTACAGAGCAATAGATTAACATCTTTCCTCCTTAAACCTGAGAAATCTTATCACTCACCAGTCTTATGGACGCACACTCTTAAACAACCACATTAACTGATTCCGAACGTGACTTCTGCTGTTTTTTTCATGAACACTGTCCAGTCTAACTAAATCTTACTCAAAAAACCGGCCGCGCCATCTAGTGGCAAAACAAAGAACTGCATCCAAGTCCAACCTTCAGAACAGTTAACATTCTTGAATAGCACTATGAATGGGTCCTAGGAATTAGATGAAATTTGGACGGTTAAATATTTTAACATTATCTAACAAGATGCAGGAGACCCGTGATTTAATTCCTACATTTGAGCATTGGAATGGAGCAACTAGATAGTTCAGAATAATTCAAACGATAATCTAAGAGTCACACTGTCTGTGTTTTAAAGAAATTTATATGCAAATTAGGTGGATAATATGAATATTTGGTCTTTCTCTGAAGGACAGAATTGTGTCTGCTTCCATCATGATTAGGATACGAATACAATAGCAGATTATGAGCTGAGTGGTTCAACTGATGACTGAAGGTCATATGATGGCGTGAAGACTTATATGTAATCTCTCGTGACAAAGTCATGGTCACGGACATCGAGCAGATGACTATCTGAGCGAAGTGACATGCTGGAGCTGCAATCAGAAAGGACATTTAGCTAGAAACTGGTTACCATGCATGACTTAGAGTTTAATAGTCTTTAATGTTTGTCTAACAAGGTTTGGTACACATGAAATACTAAATCGAGAACTTATTTCAACTACTAAACTGTGAGTTCGAAATGTAATAAAAATCTTAAATCTCCTAATAGCAAGTACAATGACAGAGGACATTTCAGTGGACAAGAGGTGAAGCCCGGGCTGTGAGCAATGAAAAGGTTGCAGTATACCTGTTACATCCGAAACTGCATATTGGATACTTCTAAATTATCGCCTCTGAACATTGAAATTCCTATTGTTTGGAGAATCTGTGAAAAGACTGAATGTGTAGTTAGGAAATCACCTGTCGCCATACATGGCACAGAATTGTGTGCGTGTGTGTAAATGTGGTGATATAAATTAAAACATAAACACTGATTAATGTCCACACACAGAGAGCTATGTGTGTCTGTTTCTCTCCGGCAGAGAGACAGAGAGAAACCGAGCAGCAGGAGGGTTTCTCACAGTGGCGAACTTGGAGCCTTGGGAGTCAAGGGGACCACTTTGTTTATTAATAGATAAAAATAAAATAATAAATAAAATAAAATATATAGGTGAGACGGGAGAGAAGTATAGGCGCTTTCGGACAGAGTAGTTCTAGGAACTGAGTTCCTAGAACCATCCTCTTAGATTTTAGTTCCTAGAACTACCCCTCCCAGGGGAACCTTTTCAGATTGCATTCGCACAGGAGTCGGGACCTTTGGTAGAGGCGGGTGTGACGAAACCGCCTGCGACAGTCACGTGTTAAGTCACGTGATCTACTCATCACAGTCACGAGCCGGAAACCAATGTGTAAATAAACAACGCTGCGACGCTAATGGAGAGCGAGGAGGCAACTCTGTTCCAGACAGCTTGACAGGAATACTTAAGATGAGAGATCAAATCACAAATATCACATCGAAGCTGCTAGAGCACGCAGAGAGAGTCGGGAGATGAAGAATCCAGCGGCAAGCGATACTCCGTTTTCATGGAGGAAGACAGAAAAGCTGCGCTGCAGATGAACGAGACATGTAAGTTTAACCTATTAAACACGCGCTGATTGTACAAATATCATATGATTAGACGGTATGCTATTGTTTTTGTTGAGCAGATTACATAAACTAAATATTTCAGATTATATTTTAACTCGTGTTCTGTTTGCGTTTAGATGTTGTGACTCGTTGCTCAACTCTTCACCGTCCGTCTGGGTCCAGATGAAAGCTGATGACTGGTGGGAAAATGTTGTTCCAAGTTTTACTGATGGAGAATTACCGTATGTGTAGACTACGTCTGTCACCACCTGAAGCCTGCCCTGGAGAGACTGGACACTACTCATATCGGTGCTGTACAGCTTGTAAAGAGCTGCTGTTGCGTGTTCATAACCTCTGAGAGAGCCACGGTGAGGATAAAAGAGGAGTGAAAACGACCAGTATCTGCAGCCAGATGTTCCAGTAC
>SSNS01000626.1:15835-37406 GCA_006937985.1 Aphyosemion australe
GGGGGGGGGGGGGGGCGTTTCATTTGATTTTTCCTACTCGGAACTCGAGTTAACCAAAAGTTCTGCTCAGCTGCTCCATCGGGCCATTCTGAGTACCCAGAAAGTTCCTGAAAACGGCCGTTCGGCCGGCCCGATGAAGTGGAGACACCCCCCTCACCTGGTGACCCTGGAGCAGCAGCAGCTCTGATCTCAGCCTCAGGAACCAGTGAAAAAAGGAGTTGGTGTCTGTCTGGTTCTGGTTCATCGTGATCTCTTTCCTCATCAGCAGGAGTCAGGGAGATCGTGCGTTCGGGGTCCTGGCTCCGACTTTGTGGAACGGTCTTCCTTTGATTGTTAGGCCGGCATCTTCCCTCCAGAGTTTTAAGTACCGTCTGAAGGCCCATTAGGTGTTTTCTCCATTGGGGTCTGCAACTTTGACTTGATTTTAATTGTTTACTAGTTTGTTTGGGGTTTTTTTTATCTGTTTTTATGCAGTTTTTATTGTGTTTTTTTATTTTTTTAATCTCTTATTGTATTTTATTGCGATTGCCTTTTATTGTTGTGTTCAGCACCTTGGACTTCTGCTAAAGGTTGTGGAAGGTGCTCTATGAATGAAGGAATGAGTCACAAGGGTTCTATCAGATTTATTGATTTTAATTCTGATTGACTTGAGAGATGGACACAGGTACTACAGGTGAGTTTTATAGACACAGAAACATCCAGACGTTCCTCAGATGCATCAGAGTCTCTGATGAAAACAAGACTGAGGATGTTTTCATGGAATCAGTCTCCACTTTGAAACTGCTGACAGCTTTACTTGGTAAAGTCCACAATCAGATCAGACTAACAGAAGCTATTCTAAACAGTCTCTGGTTGTAGAACATCAGCTGGAAACGTTCACTAAGTCTTTAAAGTTTGTCTCTTTTAAACTGATTTAGTGGAGTTCCTGAAAATGAAAATGTGTCTGAAAACTTGCTCAAATCCCTGAAATGTTACTGATTTATTTCTCTAAAGAGGAACAAAGTTTAGTGACTGATTTCAGCTCAGTTCAGTTTATTTTTATGTCAAACATGTACAGTCACAGTCTTTACAGCTTATCCTTCCAATAATGTGTTTGAAAAGGAGTAGGCACTTATTTAGCCCTAGCCCCTCATGCTACACTCTCATTCATGCACTTTCCTTTAGTCTTAACTTATTCAGACAAAAAATATAAAACAAACATCAAACAACAAACCAAACATACCAATATATCAAACAAACCCCACCACATCATATTTACTTTCACTTCTTACACGTGTACATTTCAAATTTACAAATGACATAGCAAACAAACTAAACCCTATCACCCTCAATAGTACTGTCCTGGTATAACCCCAATTTCTTCATCCTTGAATCCATTTAAAATGTGTATTTTATATTTACTCTGCTTAAAGTATTTTCTTTCTTTTATTTCTTCAGTTGGGCTGTTCCATAGTTTTACTCCTGAAATAAACATACTTTTTAAAGTTGTTCTGGCACGTCGTATTTTGAGATTCCATTTCCCTCCTAAGTAGTACCCACCTTTTCTGTCTAAAACATTTTACTGTTTTCTTTTGGAAGCATTTTATTTCCTACTTTATATATTATTTGTGCTGTTTTGAACTTCACCAAGTCTTGGAATTTGATAGCTTGCATTTTGATAAAAAATGCATTTGTATGGTCCCTGTACCCTGCATTATTTATTGATCTCATGGCCTTTATCTGCATTATAATTATTGTTTGGATATTACCTATGTATGTGTTTCCCCAGACTTCTACACAGTAGCTCATATATGGCAATAATAAAGCATTGTATAATAGTTCAGTGCTCTCTGGTCCAAGATCTGCTTAGCTTTCCCCAGAACAGCTATGCCTATTGCCAGTTTCCCCCGACCATAAGCAATGTGTGGTTTCCAACAGACCTTGGGGTTAATGATCACACCAAGAAATTTGATCTCATTTACTCTTTCTAAATATACATTGTCAACACAGCTCTTGAAAAAGCATGTGCCATCACGATCTCTGCGCTCTTCTGATCAGGGCCTGCTTGTTGTCCCTCGCACGAGGTGTCGGACTCGTGGGGACCGGGCTTTCTCAGCCTTAGCACCGTCACTCTGGAACCAACTGCCACCGTCAATTAGGCTGTCTACATCTCTGCCGGTTTTTAAGAGTAGGCTAAAAACCCACTTTTTTCGTCTAGCGTTTTCAGAAAACGCTTGATGTCTGCCTGTTTTTATGCTTTTATGTTTTTATGCTTTTATGTTTTTATGCTTTTATGTATTTTTTATTGTTCAATGTTTTAATATTTCTTTTTATCATGATTTTATGTTGTTCTCAGCGCCTTGGCCTCCTGTAACGGGTGTGGAAGGCGCTATATAAATAAAAGTTGATTGATTGATTGAACACATATTTCTACACTGAGGTGTTTCTTTTGATTTCCAAATAACATACATTTGGTTTTATCTAGATTCAATGATCATTTATTTATATCAAACCACTTCTTTAATGTTGATCATTCCTGTGTGATCATTTCCACAACCTGTCAGTTCCATTCCTGAACAAAAAATGTTTGTATCATCGGCAAATATTACAAACTTTAAAATTTTTGATACGCAGCAGATGTCATTTATATAAATGATAAACATTTTTGGACCCAGTACTGAACCTTGAGGTACTCCACACGCAATATCCATCAAATTAGATTTACATTCACTTATTTGCACATATTGTTGTTTATTCTCTAAGTAGCTTTTTAACCAGTCCAACACCACTCCCCTAAACCCATACCTTTCCAATTTTTTTATTAAAATTTCATGGTTAACCGTATCAAATGCCTTCTTTAAATCTAAAAAAACTCCAATTGCGTACCTCTTCTTATCCAGACATTCTGTTATCTGTTCCATTAAATCTATTAATGCCAGTCAGGGGCGTAGCACCAAATTCTGGGCCCTAGGTACAAGCCATCTAGGTGGGCCCCCATGCTCACTTGTTTAATATCTCTCGTGCACATTTTTTGTCATAAGACAAGTTAATAAACATGATCTTAGTTTAACCTCTATATTGAGCAAATACAAATGCCAGCATAATAAAAGTGAAATCTCAGTGCTATCTGGAGAGAATGAGGGCCCTGCTGCTGCATCTAAAGGGCCATGTGGTTCATGATGTTAAGCTTTGCTAATACTGATATATATTGTTGCAATAGGTTAAATTGACCAAGCACATGCAGGAGTACTTCTACAGGTATTCTGTAGTCAGTCTCTCAGGAAATTCCTCCTGAAATTCCTCTTGCACTGTTTTTCCACTGATTCTGAGTCAGCAACTGTTTTACTTGTTAGGCTTAAAATCTCTCTGACCAGGTCAATAAAAACCCTCTAACATATAAGCTGCCATGTTTGTTATCAACCTGAGCCTTGCTCACTGATTTTGATGGGCACGGTTGACAGATAAAACAAAATCATGATGAACAAACATGAAATAATGAAATAAATTATTAAATATCTATAAATTTATTTTAATGAATTACATATTTTTATGGTTCATGTAATTAAATATTTAAAACATTTAATGATACATTTATAAAATTTATTAATGCTTTAGCTATTTATTGAATTGTGTCACTTTTGGATCTCCATACCTTGCAACAAGAGCTCATGTAATAATTAGACTATGCCTTTTTCCAGCTTTCATTATGGGCCATCATTTATGGCCTAAAGTCAGTTACCTCCACTGTGGGCAGCTTTACCTTATAGTAAGTAAGTAAGTAAATTTTATTTGTATAGCACTTATCACAGACAGAGAATCACAAAGTGCTTCACAAAGATCAACAAAACACAAGATGGTCATCATAAAATGATCTTAAAACAAAACAACAGAATATCAATTATAGAGTTAAAGTAGATCATCTGGGATTAACAAGACAGTTTTTGAGCTCTGGTGCATTCAGGTGTTCGTATAGCATGATGACACTGGCAGCTTCACATTCCTGAGATTACCAGGAATCCATCATACCAAGTTTGTCCTGATCCATGAGTGGGAAGGAGCTGAAATATCCACACAGAGAGAACCTGGTTTTACTGCGAGGTCCGCGAATTTATTGGCGGCGGCCGTGGTAATAATTCTAATAATACTAATGAATTTATAACTGATCTTGATGGTGAAACTAAAGGCGTTTAACACTGAACATGAATGCAGCTTTCAGCCTGAGAGCTAATATCAGCTCAAACTGGGTTCTGTGCTGCTGCTGCTGCTGCTGCTCACCTCTTTTCTTGAAAATCCTATACTTGCTTCTGTTCAATTAACTTTTTCTCCTTCTTTTATTTTCTTTTCTGGAAGCCAGATTTCCCTTTCTTGAGGAAACACATGACTCTCTCCTGCCTCCAGCTCTGGCTGTCAGCGATATCAATGTCTCATAGCTGTAGATGCGTAGCCTAGTGAACTAGACCAATTCTTGCTTTGCAGAGTTTGTATATTCACATATATAGGATGGCTTGCCAGGCTAGTAGATGCGGGGTGCAGCCCCTGGCCGCAGGTGTGGACTAAACCACTTTGCACATTTTTAAGGGGTGATGGATGCCTCAGAGACAATTCAGTTATTACTTTAAAGGCAAAATTCTGTTTTTTAACCTCTTTATCCACAGGTAAAGAGAAGTTTATAAAGACATTAAGTTAATCGGGGGGAAAACCCCACAATAAAACATTTTTATTCAAGGCTGTCTCAGGGCCCCTCCCTGCAGTGGGCCCTGGGTAAACGGTACCCTTTTTCCCCCCAGTCCGACGCCCCTGATGCCAGTGCAGTTGATCTATTATTCCTGAACCCGTTCTAACTTTCTGTCAGCAATTCATGTTTTTCCACAAAACTATCGAATCTGTTTATAAGAAGCTTTTCCAATATCTTAGGAAACTGGGACAGTATTGACACTGGTCTATAATTTGTGAAATAATGCTTTTCACCTGTTTTATAGATTGGAATGACTTTAGCAACTTTCATTTTTTGTGGAAAACCCCCTTTTTGAAAGGGCAGGTTAAATACATATCTTAATGGTTTTATAATACCATCAATAACTCTCTTTACTGTTACCATATCAATATAATTCCAATCTGTACTGGTTTTATTCTTAAATCCTCTAACTATGTCATAAATCTCCTTCTCCTCCACTGCTCTTAAAAACATTGAACTTCTTTTCCTTTCAATGTTTTCACCAGTGTCTCCTTCTATTCCATCCACCTTCATGTCCTCTGCCAACTTTGGCCCTATATTTACAAAGAATTCATTAAAACCATTTACTACCTCATTCCTATCGTTAAAAGTTCTTGTTCCTTTTATAAAGTACTCAGGGAAATCCTTTTTTCTTGATTGATTTTTAATTACACTGTTTAACACATTCCATATCCTTTTGTATTATTTCTGTTAAATTCTAACCTTTTAATAAAGTATTCTCTTTTACAATATATCATTACATTAATTCATTTATTTTTGTAAGTTTTATACTTCTTTTCTGTTTCTATGGTTATTTTTTATGAATTCTCTATATAGGGTGTTCTTTTTTTTGCTAGCATTTTGTAGTCCTTTAGTCATCCATGGTCTTCCTGCATAGTTATACTTCCTGTTTACTTCAATTACTGGGCAGTTTTTTTCAAATAATGTACTAAATATTCTTAACAATTCTTCATACGCTTCTTTTTGTTCGTATACTAAATTCCAATCTTGCTTTAAAAGTTCATTTCGAAGACAATTTAAAGTCTTCTCTGTTCTTATTCTTTTGTAAAATATGCTCTGTTCCCCGTTACTTCTATAATGACAATTATATGATACAAAAATTGGTGAGTGGTCACTTCTATCAGTGATTAATACCCCCCTTTAATTTCCTCTTCCATTATATTTGTAAATACCTTATCTAATAATGAGATGTTATTGTGGTTGGTTTTGTTATCAGCAGAAATAAACCCATGCTATACATGGAATCAGTGAATTCTTCTGTACTCTTACTATGATTTGGACTCAATAAATCAATATTAAAGTCCCCACAAACAAACATTCCTTTCTGATTTACATTTGTAAATAAATCCTCCATATTCTCCTTAAATATCGTGATCGTTGATCCTGGTGTTCCGTAAATACAGCTTTTCCATAATTATTTCCACTGTTAAACATTCCATTATCCATCCATAGCTGTCGTCATTCTTCCCACTCTTTTATACTTTAGATTTTCATCAACGTAAAGTGCCACCCACCTCCTTTTTTATTGGTTCTGTCTAAATGAAGGAATTCATATCCGTATATTTCAAAGTCTTCTTTTCCAGGAGTTATCCAGGTCTCTGAGGTGGCTGATATCACTTTGAATGTCTCTTTAAACTGTTATATATTCTTTAATGGCTTGAACATTTGCATATAAACTTCTACTATTAAAGGGAACCATTGTTATGCCCTTTTCTGCCTTTGTTTTCTTTTTAAATTGATCATTTGTATAGTAATTGCATTCATTTATCTTATTGTCAAAAGAATTATATTACTGTCATACACCAAAGTCCTATTTTCAGTGTGAGTTGATTCTTGAAATCTGTCAGTCATCTGAACTGATGTGCAACGTGGCCATTCCCCTGCTTTGCTTTCTGATTATCAGTTCTATTTCCCTAGCTCCGACATCTCTCTGATGACTAGAACGTTTGCCTGTTCTGATGTTCCGTTTAACTTAAGAAATATTTTACAATCTGACGTCCAAGTCGACTGTATTTTCTTCTGTCTCCTTAATATTCTTGCTTGTCTTCCAATGTCTGCATTTTTCTTGGTTAGGTGTTTGTTTACATGCACGTTTGTTCCTCTCAACTTTCCTCCTTGCTTAAGCAGCTCTTTTTCTGTTTTCTATTCACAAGACGCACGATAATGGCAGGTATTTGATTTTTGTTTGTCCTTGGAGGAGGATGGCATCCCTCAATACCTTTGCTTTTAAAGAAAGCCAGAAGCTGCTCTTCCAGTGAGCGAAGCTCTTGTTGGGGTGGTTCCCCTCCTATGATGCAGCTACCCGTGCATAAGTCTGATGCTTGGTTTTCCGTCCTGTCACTATCACATCATTTACTCTTGAATATTGCTCCAGTTCTGACACCCGTCCCTCCAGAATAGCAATCCTCTTATCCTTTTCCTCGCTCTGCCGGCATCTTAGTTCTTTTATGTCCTCCATTAAAGTATCAGTTTTGGTTGTTATTTCTTCTGACATAAAGTTTAGGGATTTCTTTATGTCCTCCAATTCCTCCTCATTGACATTAACCTTGCTCCTCTTAGGCGGCATCTTGTCCTGTTAATTAGTTTCTCTCACAATGTGACAAATCACTTCTTTATAGTTTCTGAGTAGCAGAAAGAATTTTAGGGTGCTAGTTGATGTTTTAGGCCTAAAGCGTGTCTCACCCAGTAGCTGTTAGCTGGTGTTGTTGTCTGGAGCTACAGTCCTACTCCGTGGATTGCCTGTCAGCTGGTCCTGGTGACTGGTGTCGGTAGGATAGATCCTGAACCGGGCCTGGTGGCCAGTGCTGGGGACTGGTGCCTGGGCGAGGCGTGGCAGCTGGGCCTGGTGGATGTTGTCGTAGGCCGGATCCTGGACCGGGCCTGGTGCTGGAACCTGCTTGGGCCAGGGCGTGGCAGCTGGGCCTGGAGCCAGGATCAGGTGTTGAGGCTGGAGCCTGGGCGTGATGGCTGGTGTTGAGCCTGGAACCTGGTGGCTGGTACCAAGGAGCCTGGGCTTGGGCCGGGCCTGGTGGCCGGCGTAGAGGCTGAAGCCTGGGTATGGTGTGACGGCTGGACCTGGTGCAGCTACTATTTNAGGTAGGTAGATGAGCCAGATCAGCTCTGCTGCTGCTTCAGCTCAGTTGTGTCAAAAAGCTTCAGAACAGCAAACGGATCCAAGCAGACCGTCCTGAGATTGTGTCCTCAGTAGAACCACATGAGTCCCGCTGCTGTTTCATACCTATTCTGTGTAAGTTGATCTGTGGTTTCCAGCTGAGCTCCAGCAGTCTGCGCTGACGATCGATCTCTTCCTCGTAGCGGACGATGGTTTTTTCATACTCGGAGAATATTTCTGCAGCAGCAGCAGTTAGCCGCTCTGTGATAAACTCTCTCAGAGACTGAGCTGAAGACATGGGCTGTGTCCAAATCCAGGGACCGGTTCTCAAACCCAGGGGCGTAGCAAGCGTCTCAAAAGTGTGGGGGATGTTGACATTTTTCACACACGCCCTCCTGTAATGGATGTGGAAGGCGCTATATAAATAAAGCCTTGATTGATTATTTGAGTGAGGACACTATTGATAGCATGGACTGGAAGGCTGTGAACCAGAGACAACAGGACAGAAGTGAAGGTTTGTGAATTTAACAAATCACTTAATAAATAATCAGAGCTGCTGTAAAATATTCTCCAGTCCACATCCAGACAGAATCATCGTCTCTTCGGTCTCATGATCAGCTGCAGCTGGGATGTTTCTGCTCACAAAGTTTTTCTGTTTTTATCAACATTCCCACCTTCAAGTGCATCTCACTCCTCTTGTTCTGACCTGCTCTTTCGTGTGCTCGTCTCTTTTTTTGCTCAGATAAGATGTTTGAGTTCAACGAGGCTGTACGTTAGATTTGTGATCTCATAAGTAAATATTTTAATGTCTCTTTTTGTAAGAACATTTTTCTGTTGTCACTTTATTTTGAAAAGTTTTTTGTGTGTGATGTCACTTCCTTTTCTGTAAGAAAAGAGTGCCTGATGCTAAAAAGTGTCCTGCACATGACAATAAAAGGAAAAGTAAGCAGTAAACTAAGAGTGAATTATTGAACAAACATGAAGAAGAAGACCCTATGAGCTCAACAGGTTATGGGCCCAGGCGCGACACAACAGGAGGAAGATGGCAGAGATTAGTGTTCAACGCAGACGAGAACAGCCAAGAACCTTGGGAAGCAAAGTTTCTCTGCCATATGCGGATCATTGGCTTAAAGGATACTATATTATCAACCGCTAACCCAGATGCAGAGAAGAATGCCAAATGCTACGCCAAACTGATTCCGTTTCTCGATAAGAGCCTAGCGCTAGTCATGAGAGATGCAGCTGACGAAGGAAGAGAAGCTTTAAAAATACTACGTGACCACTACGACAGCAAGGGCAAGCCCAGAATCATGGCCCTATACACAGAGCTAACATCTTTACAGAAGAAACCAGATGACACAGCAACAGGCTACATTGCTCGAGCTGAAAAAGCAGTAACCTCTCTAAGAAACGCAAACGAAGTCATCAGTGATGGACTTATTATTGCCATGATTCTAAAGGGCTTCCTGAAACGTACACACAACTCAGAGCAGTGAAGACTCAACATTCACACAGTTCAAACATACGAAGCTACGAGGAAACGGAGAAATTTCACAACAAAGTACAATCAGATAATGTAATGAAGGTTGATTTAAATTCAAATCACGTTATAGATGCGGAAACCGCGGACATACTGCCGCCAAAAGGGAACACCCAAATGTGTACATACCACAGAAGCTCGACACACAGCGACGAGACAAGCAGAAGAAAAACTACGTACAGAGACGACGCAAAACAAACTGTAGAAAACAAGACAAGCATGAAGAGAAACCCTCTGTATTTAAGGTTAGTCAAAGACTTCTGCCTACTGACAGAATCAGAGAAGGACTAATGGTGGCTGTGGAGCAACTTCACACATCTTTACGGAGAAGGACAAATTCACAAAGTTTGATGAGACTTTTGATCCTAAGAAACACTACATGGAGCTTGCCGATGGATCCAGAGAGGAGATGCCGACGTCTCTCTGCAGGACACACAAGCACACTGGACCACCATCACACTGAGAGAGGCTCTGTTCATTCCATCCTACCCTCAGAGCATATTCTCAGTGAAGGCTGCTACAGCAAATGGGGCACAGCTGATCTTCAAGAAGGTACAGAACGAACTAGTGAGCAAGATGGAACCGCCTTCTCCATGAAAGAATACAACACACTCTACTATTTGAAAACGGTAAACAATGACACATCACTAAATGATATGCTGTCCTGTGACACGGTTAATCTGGCTTGTGATGTAAAAACATGGCATAAGTCTTAAGACATTGTAATGTTAGTGATGTACTGAAGTTACCTGATGTTGTAGAGGGAATGAAGATCACAGGTAGTGGTACGTTAGACTGTAATGTGTGCACTGAAGGGAAATTCACTAATAACAGAAACAGTGACCGAAACGCGAGTGAGCCACTACAAATGGTGCACACTGACCTAGCCGGCCCCATTGAACCTCATAAATATGCTATAGTATTTCTCAGGGGCAATGTCAGTTTACGTCTTGAAACAGAAAAGTGATACCACAGAGGCTACAGCCGTTTCTAGCAGACATACGGCGGTGTTACGTGCATCAGATCTGACAATGGAACAGAATTCACTAGCAGCTCCTTCCATAAAGCACGAGACATCTGCGCCATATTCTCCTCATCAGAATGGCACAGCTGAGAGGCAATGGAGAACTGTTTTTGAAATGGGGAGGTGGCTTTTACTAGCAAAGGACCATATCACATGTTAACAGGGAAAAGACCACATCTGTCTAAAATGTGGATATTTGGGTCTGACTGTTATGCCTACATACATGATCAAAGGAAACTTGATCCCAGGTGCAAAAAAGGAATATCTGTGGGTTATAGTAAAAATATACCTGGTTTAACCCCCACACAGGAAAGGTGTCCAAACACAGACTCGTCAGATTTATCCAAAAGAACCTAGCTGAACAACAAACACAGACGGATGAGTATGACACAGAAATCCAGACTCATGAGCATGTCGTGCCTTCCAAAGAAAGTACAGGACAACAAAATGAAAACACAGCAGAAAACAAACCTCTTTGAGAGGAAGATGACACGAACGAACCAAACCGTGACACAGAAAGAAAAAGAAGTGAGGAGCCAAACCAGACTGAACTTTTTCCTAAAAGAGAAAAGAAACTTCCAAAATATTTAGAGGATTACACATCTAACTGCAAAGATTTACCAAATGTAACGTCTGTGAGTGTTGATTGTTGTTACAGGGCAGCCTGTGGAATCCCCCAAACATTTAAAGAGCCCTGACCTCACCGGAGGCGACCAGGTGGGAACAGGCAATGGCAGAAGAAGTTTGAACTAACTACATGACCTCCTGGTAAAAACACTGTGGGTGGAAAATGGGTTTATACCCTGAAAGAAAATGAACAAGGGCAAATACTCAAAGCCGGGTTTGTAGCAAAAGGTTAGAGCCAGAGGGAATAGACCATGTGACATTTGCACCAACAGCGAACATAACTTCTGTGTGATCCCTGATGCAAATAGCAGTCCAGAATGATCTTAGTGTTCACCAAATGGATGTCAAAACAGCATACTTGCCTGCCCCAATAGAGGTATACGTACATATACCAACCAGAAGGCTTTGAGCAAACAGTCAGGAGAGAACGTGGTGTACATATGAAAGAAATACCTTTACGGGTTAAAACAATCAAGTAGGAATTGGTACTAGCTCTTAAATGACTACCTTGAACAAAATATAATATATAGGCCAACAGCCAGCACCCTGCACAAAACCCGGCCCCTCAGAGTTTAGGTGATCTGGTCCCGGTGCTGCAATACCATTAGCTGAAGTCCGCCTGCGCTGAGCCCTGGAGCAGAGTGCTTAACACTCAACACAGACAAAACTAAAGAACTGATCCTGGATTTTAGAAAGAGCAGAGCTGACCACCAACCTCTCACTATAAATAGAGTCTGTGTGGAAATCATTCATAGCTTTAAATTTCTTGGAATTCACATCTCTGACAATCTATCCTGGTCTACAAACACAATGGCTATTGTAAAGAAGGCACAGCAGCGCCTGCACTTCCTCCGTGTCCTCAAAAAGTATAACCTAAACCGTAAGCTGATGTTGACTTTCTACAGCACTGCCATAGAGAGCATATCACATACGGCCTCACCGCGTGGTACGCAGGCTGTTCAGCAGCTGACAAAAAGGCCCTGCACAGGGTCATTAGGTCAGCGGAAAAAATCATAGGCTGCTCTCTTCCTTCGTTAGAGGACATTGCAGACGCCCGATACCTCTCCAGAGCAAAAATGATCATAAAAGACTCCTCACACCCTGGCCATCATCACATTGAACTGATGCCTTCAGGAAGGCGTTATAGGTCTATCAAAACACGCACCAACAGACTATTACACAGTTTTTCCCCCAAAGCTATCCAGTCTCTTAATAAGCATACACAGTGATTCCCCCTGCTGGTGTTGGTTCTACCTAGCCTAGTGAACTAGACCAATTCTTGCTTTGCAGAGTTTGGTCTAGGCACGCTTCATTGGAACCCTCGCAGCCCAAACCACTGCTGTGTCTATCCAATCACAACTCACTATAGTTTTGGTTGGGCCAATCACAGCGCTCTATATCATGGGCCAATCACAGAGCGGGAGTAGCCGATGACGTCAGCGCTGCGGCCGCAAACATAGATATCATATAAACACTAGATGCCTTAACTGGGAGTCGACAGCGCCCCTACACGGCGGCCATCCTACCTCGGACAGCTTACGTTCCGTTCTCAATGGTAGCAGATGGAAGGTGAGTGAACAACTTAAACAAAAACACTCTTAACTCGATTAAAAATGAACGGATTTACAAGCCGGTTGCATTATTACAAACCTTATAGCACATAGGCTTGATAGGACATACTTTAACATTTTTAAATTAACGGGCCAAATCCGTCATAATTGTACAGCCACATCTCTGGCGTTTATAACAAACCAAACCGTTTGAAATTCGGTTGAAAATTGAGCAAGTTAGAGTTATTTAAATAGTACATTCACCAATGACACCAATGTTACGAAAGGGGGCAGCTGTCCGAGGTAAGATGGCCGCCGCGTAGGGACGTCCGTCCAATCGACGAACAGCGCGGCTAAGGCATCTAGTGATATATGATATCTATGGCCGCGAACCCAAGCAACATGGCGGCAACTCGGAAAACACGTTCGTTTGAAACGGCTTTGTCATCAACATTGGATTATTTAGACTCCAACGTGCGTAAGTCTGTCGGCTATACTTAGCGGCTTCTTATTTTTATCAAACAAAGTAGTGCAATGTCCCAGTACACCTGATATTCACATGTTTTTATACAAAAACGACAGAAATCATTGAAACTAGACGCTATTAAAGCCTCCCGCTTTTCCGTCGCCGTGATTACGTCATATTGTTCGTCACTCTGATTGGTCATAGTGCTATCCAATTGCGTGCTGACATTTTGAAAGACAACCGTAGATCCCGCCTCACGACTGAGAGCCGTCAGTGGTTCGTGGCCAGACTATATATACACATATATAGGATGGCTTGCCAGGCTAGGTTCTACCTGTACTGGCCCATAATCATAGTAAAACACTTAAATTTTACCCTAGTATTTATATTCAGTGCAATATCTGTCACCCTGCACTTTATCTTGTTCTCTGGTAATGTTGTTTTGAGTTTCTATTTTATATGATGATGAAATGTTTTTAATGTTTTTATGTTTTTGTGTTTTTATGATGATGTGTGGTTGTATGATTTTAAATCCCACTGGATGGGCAACTGAAATTTCATTGTGTCTGGTATACAGTGACAATAAAGGTATCTAAATCTAAATTAACCTTCCGCGCTCCTCAGTGGCGCAGGACTCCTGGTTGCCTAGGAGATATGTCATCAGGAACCGCCAAGGCATGTTCCAATCGTTTCCAATGTTCATGTGCTAGTAAGGCATCTGTCCTCTGTTAGCCATCTAATTCACCACGGATACATGAGAGGTGCCTTATTTCCTTCTCTTGGTCAAAAATTTCCCAGAATGCAGCGGGGTATTTTCAAACAGAAGTCATCAGAAGCCGGCAGCAGCTACTTCAGGGGCAAGTTTCCAGTTTAAATGTAAGTCAACTAATTGTAGCTATCGGGCTATAATGTAAAATGTTTTTTTAGATCCTGATGTAGGGTAATAGACAACAACCAGGGGTGCAAGACTTGTATCTAGGATGTATAATCTACAAGGATCATTTTTTGTGTAAAGTTAAAGTCCCAAGTATTCATCACACACTGGTGAAATTACATCTCCGCATTTGGCCCATCCCCATGGTGGGGAGCGGTGAGCTGCAGCTGTGGCCGCGCTCCGGAACTATTTGGTGGTTTAACCCCCCAATCCAACCCCTTAGTGCTGAGTGTCAAGCATTTTTTCAAAGTCTTTGGTATGACCGGACCAGGAATCGAACCCTGATCTCCCAGTCCCGGGGCGGACACTCTACCACGAGGCCACCGGAGCTGGTAGTTAAATTCAATTCATTTTTATTATATAGCGCCAAATCACAAGTCGTCTCAAGGCACAAAGTAAACATTCCAAAACAGTTCCATTCATTAAGCCAATCAGTAAAAACATTTCCTATATAAGGAACCCAGTAGATTGCATCAAGTCACTGACTAGCGTCAGTGTCTTTTCAACAATCCTCATACTAAGCAAGCATGAGTTCCTCCTGTCCTGTGTGGACTCTCCCTCTGTGAGTGTTTAAATAAGTCTTACGGCTAAATCTTTGTCCACAGAGCTCACAGGCAAAAGGCTTCTGTCCTGTGTGGACTTTCATGTGCTCGTTTAAATTTCCCTTTTGGCGAAAACGTTGATCACAGAGCTCACAGGCAAAAGGCTTCTGTTCTGTGTGGATCCTCATGTGAATGTTTAAATGTGCCTTACAGCCAAATCTTTTTCCACAGTGTTCACAGGCAAAAGGTTTCTGTCCTGTGTGGATGCTCATGTGACTGTTTAAATGTGCCTTACAGCCAAATCGTTTTCCACAGAGCTCACAGGCAAAAGGCTTCTGTCCTGTGTGGATGCTCATGTGACTGTTTAAATTTGCCTTTTTGTGAAAACTTTGACCACAGACCTCACAGGCAAAACGTTTTTGTCCTGTGTGAACACTCATGTGACTGTTTAAATTTGTCTTTTGGCGAAAACGTTGACCACAGAGTTCACAGGCAAAAGGCTTCTGTCCTGTGTGGATTCTCATGTGACTGTTTAAAGTTGGCTTATGGCTAAATCTTTGTCCACAGAGCTCACAGGCAAAAGGCTTCTGTCCTGTGTGGACTCTCATGTGACTGTTTAAAGTTGTTTTATGGCTAAATCTTTGTCCACAGAGCTCACAGGCAAAAGGCTTCTGTCCTGTGTGGACTCTCATGTGACTGTTTAAAGTTGCCTTTTGGCTAAATCTTTGTCCACAGAGCTCGCAGGGAAAAGGCTTCTGTCCTGTGTGGACTCTCATGTGAATGTTTAAATGTGATTTCACACTAAATCTTTTTCCACATTCATTACAAGTTTTAAATTTAAATTCTTTCTGGACTTTCCTGCTTGAGTCTACATGTTGTTTCTCTCTAACACACTTTTTAGTAACCAAACAGCCTGAAGCCTCTATTGATGAATGACCTGTCACTCTCACATGTCTCTGGAGAGTCCACTTGTGGAGAAATTGTTTACCACACTCAGAGCAGCTAAAGGATTTGTTGACAGTCGTAACATCTAACTCAGAAGACCTGCTCTCATTCCAGTCATTGTCTCCGTCTCCAGTTTCAGACCCAGAGTCTGACAGCTCAGAGTCTAGATTCACATCATCATCCTCTTCATCATCTCCACTAACTTCAGTCTCTGAAGAACCAGATGTCTGTTCATGAAGGTTCAGATCTGGGTTCCTGCTAGTTTCTGCTCCTCCACCAGTTTCTGCTGTCATCTGGTCAGCTGAGCTGCTGGTTGGAACATCTCTGTCTTCTATCTGCTGCTGATGAAGCTGTGAGAACAGAGGTTTCTCTTCATCATTTTCATTCTTTATAGAAACAGTAGTGGCTGGAAACCTGGCAGCATCAGTCTCCTCCTTCAAATGGAGCTGTTCTCCCTCCAGACTGGTCCAGAGTTCCTCCTGTTCCTCCTTTATGTGGAGGAGTTCTGGGTCCTGCTGGTCCACACCAGCACTCTGTTCTTCAGGAGCTTCTTCTTTAACCAGCACCATCTGTTGAAGGTCTGTAGGAAACAGAAACACGTGATGTAAATTACTGAGCACCAAAACGTTAAATTCATACATGTAACAGTTCATGTGTCATCTGGTCAGCTGAGCTGCTGGTTGGAACATCTCTGTCTTCTATTTGCTGCTGATGAAGCTGTGAGAACAGAGGGTTCTCTTCATCCTCACTCTTTATAGAAACTGCAGTGAAAAAAGTAGAAGTATATAAAATAAAAACAGGCAGTAACAAGAGGACAAAATACCTAGTGGTGTTTGTGCAATCAGCAATATACACTGCTCAAAAAAATGAAAAGAACACCTAAACAACACAATGCGACTCCAAGTCAATCACACTTCTGTGAAATCAAACTGTCCACTAAGGAAGCAACACTTATCGACAATCAATTCCACCTGCTGTTGTGCAGATGGAACAGACAACAGGTGGAAATTATAGGCAACTAGCAGGACGTCCTCAATAAGGGAGTGGTTTAGCAGATGGTGACCACAGACCACTTCTCAGTTCCTCTGCTTTCTGGCTGATGTTTAGGTCACTGTTGAATGCTGGCGGTGCTTCACTCTAGTGGTAGCATGAGACGGAGTCTACAACCCACACAAGTGGCTCAGGTAGCACAGCTCATCCAGGATCAACATCATCATCAACTTTATTTATAAAGCATTTTCCAACAGCCAGAAGGCGAACCAAAGTGCTGTACACGCATAAAAGAATTTAAAACATCATTGACCCAAACAAGGGCCACAAAATATAAATAAAGACAAATAAAAGCAGGAGATAAAACCAAAGATGTTAGTAAAAAACAAATTAACAATGAATAAGAACTGGCTAAATTATCTAAAAAATATAGCAAACTCTCGTGCTGAGGAAACGCCATAGTATAAAAGTGAGTCTTCATCCGACTCTTAAAAACCAGCAGTGAGGGTGCTCGTCTGACCTAAACAACACAATGTGACTCCAAGTCAATCACACTTCTGTGAAATCAAACTGTCCACTAAGGTAGCAACACTTATCGACAATCAATTTCACCTGCTGTTGTGCAGATAGAATAGACAACAGGTGGCAATTATAGGCAATTAGCAGGACGTCCCCAATAAGGGAGTGGTTCTGCAGATGGTGACCACAGACCACTTCTCAGTTCCTCTGCTTTCTGGCTGATAGAATAGAAAAGAATAGACTTTGATTGATCCCACAGTGGGGGATATCTAGCGGCAAACACGGAGCAGCTTGAAGAATATCTCGCGGTAAAACTCCGAAAATATGAACGTTTATTCACCCGTGACTGGAGGAGTATAAAGATGCGCAGCAAGCGTTTTATTCATGGACGGAAATGACGGGAAACGTGGGTTTAGAGGTGGCGAGCGAATGAAGAGGTGGAGGAGAATGAGGGACAAGTTTGTCCGTGTTAAAAAGTCTCTTAAATGCAAAAAAGCACAATATAAACTGCAAATATAAACTGTAAATGCACTATTTTGGGCAGGATACACGACAGGATACCCCAGAAAAGCGATACGCCCTCTGTTGTCCTGGCAGGGAACTGCTTTGCAGCACTCTCCAGGTGATGGAGAAGTTCGAGAGCAAAACAGTTCCGTCAATGTGTGCGTGTCTCTGCCTCGGGGAGCTGACGGAGAAGCATAAATTAGGCTTAAGGTGTTTCCACTCCGTCACTGACAACTCCCAGAAAACTGTAAAGTTTCAGATCCCTGACAGCGTTTCCATGGTGATGCAGGTATTTTCCCCCTTAATTCACTCCTCCAACTCATCTTTGTTTCTGTCTATATTGTCAAATGTGGCGGCTCGCGGCTGCGTATTGAGAGATGAAGTTCAGTGCTGGTCATGTGACTTATAGTGACAAATCAGCTGCTAGTCAGTGACCAGTGTTTGCAGCTATGCAGGACATTTTTGAACCACGTAGGACAATGTCCTCACGGGTTCTGTAGTGACCTCTGACCTTTACATATTATACATTTTTATTGTGACAATAATCTGTTGACATAATTTTAAAAAAGAACCATCAATGTGATTTTCTGCCAAATTCAGAAAATGAGGATTAGACAGTCCCTCTGCTTAGAAAATAAACCAACAGAGTTTATCAGGAAATTATTAGAGATCATATAATTATTAGAATTTATTATGAAACACCAGAAACAACAGAGTACAAGTCCTTCTCAAAAAATATTTTAGATTCATTACACACAACTGAAGCAGTTCAAGCCGTTTATTGGTTTAATATTGATGATTGTGGCATACAGCTCATGAAAACCCAAAATTCCTATCTCAAAAAATTAGCATATTCCTACTGACCAATAAAAGAAAAGTGTTTTTAATACAAAAAAGGTCAACCTTCAAATAATTATGTTCAGTTATGCACTCAATACTTGGTGGGGAATCCTTTGCAGAAATGACTGCTTCAATGCGGCGTGGCATGGAGGCAATCAGCCTGTGGCACTGCTGAGGTGTTATGGAGGCCCAGGATGCTTCGATAGCGGCCTTAAGCTCATCCAGAGTGTTGGGTCTTGCGTCTCTCAACTTCCTCTTCACAATATCCCACAGATTCTCTATGGGGTTCAGGTCAGGAGAGTTGGCAGGCCAATTGAGCACAGTAATACCATGGTCAGTAAACCATTTACCAGTGGTTTTGGCACTGTGAGCAGGTGCCAGGTCGTGCTGAAAAATGAAATCTTCATCTCCATAAAGCTTTTCAGCAGATGGAAGCATGAAGTGCTCCAAAATCTCCTGATAGCTAGCTGCATTGACCCTGCCCTTGATAAAACACAGTGGACCAACACCAGCAGCTGACATGGCACCCCAGACCATCACTGACTGTGGGTACTTGACACTGGACTTCAGGTATTTTGGCATTTCCCTCTGCCCAGTCTTCCTCCAGACTCTGGCACCTTGATTTCCGAATGACATGCAAAATTTGCTTTCATCCGAAAAAAGTACTTTGGACCACTGAGCAACAGGCCAGTGCTGCTTCACTGTAGCCCAGGTCAGGCGCTTCTGCCGCTGTTTCTGGTTTAAAAGTGGCTTGACCTGGGGAATGCGGCACCTGTAGCCCATTTCCTGCACACGCCTGTACACGGTGGCTCTGGATGTTTTCACTCCGGACTCAGTCCACTGCTTCCGCAGGTCCCCCAAGGTCTGGAATCGGTCCTTCTCCACAATCTTCCTCAGGGTCCGGTCACCTCTTCTCGTTGTGCAGCGTTTTCTGCCACACTTTTTCCTTCCCACAGACTTCCCACTGAGGTGCCTTGATCCAGCACTCTGGGAACAGCCTATTGGTTCAGAAATTTCTTTCTGTGTCTTACCCTCTTGCTTGAGGGTGTCAATGATGGCCTTCTGGACAGCAGTCAGGTCGGCAGTCTTACCCATGATTGTGGTTTTGAGTAATGAACCAGGCTGGGAGTTTTTAAAAGCCTCAGGAATCGTTTGCAGGTGTTTAGAGTTAATTAGTTGATTCAGATGATTAGGTTAATAGCTCGTTTAGAGAACCTTTTCACGATATGCTAGTTTTTTGAGATAGGAATTTTGGGTTTTCATGAGCTGTATGCCACAGTCATCAATATTAAACCAATAAATGGCTTGAACTACTTCAGTTGTGTGTAATGAATCTAAAATATATGAAAGTCTAATGTTTATCAGTACATTACAGAAAATAATGAACTTTATCACAATATGCTCATTTTTTGAGAAGGACCTGTATTAGTGTCGACTCCGCTGAGTGAAGCGTAGCAGGGAACAAGCAGTTGGTAGTTTGGAAGAAGGCGGCGTCAGTGAACGCGTGGATCCGAGGAGCGGTGGCGGGGATGCGGTGGGAGCATTAGGTTGTTTATAAGAGCTCAGACCGTGATGGTAATGTGGCGCTTTTGTGTCCTTTTTATAAAAGATTACGCGATGGCAGCATAAAGGGATTATGGGGGCGGTCTCTGCGCTGTCACGGACTTGTATCTTGGACATAACTTGCTTTTTATTGCAATCAAAGCTGCGCTCCTTAAGTTTTTTTCACAAGCAGCTACAGGTGTCTGTCCTCCACAGTCCCTGTCAGCTGTCAGATGATCTGAGCTGCAGGCAGATCTAACGGAGAAAAGCTCCCAGCGCTCTGCATCGCTCTAGTTTATCATCTCAGCTGAGTCTGTTTACAAAACGAAACGTACGCCCGTGTTTACTTTCATTTTCAATATAGTTCCCGGCCGGAGCTCAGCATTAATTCATCACGTGATCATGACACCACCCTCTGTTGCGCCAAGGCTTAATGTGCGTTTATAAGACACACGGTTGAGGTAATTAGGGTTCCAAGCTTTACAGTGGGTTAACCGCAGCGTTTCACACCGTGGTTAATAGTCAAACCGGTTAATCCCTGCAACCAGGGTCCGAAATTAACGGTCGCCACTCGCCAAATGCAAGTAAATTGCTCCACTTGGCGAGTAAAATTTGGAGCGCCACCCACCACATGGCGAGTAAATGTTTACACCAAATTAGTTATGTTTATCAGTCCTCTTCGATGGATTTCTGTGACGCTCCTCTCCCACCTGCATGCGACGTACACAGGCGAACGCGAAACGTGAGCGCCGCACCCCACATCATTTCCGCCTATCTCATTCACTGTTTATCAAGGTAGCGGTTAGCTTCGTGTTAAAACTAGCGGCGAAATGTGGAGGTTTTTACCTAGAGTCAGCCAGCCTTCAAAACGAAAACACGTGGAACTGGAAGAAAAACCACCAGGACCAGTGGCAACCAGAAGATTTAATGAAACGTGGCGAAATGTGGCTACATTATGAACCAGAATATGCGCAAATGAGCTGCACGGCTTGCCGCCAGCACGCTAGGGAGAAGAACCGTAACAATTCATTTGTCATAGGACTGACTGGAGGTCCAATATAAGCCCTGACATACTTTCAGATATGTTGCGTTTTGTGTGTGTGTGAGTTCTTCAATAACGACACTCTTTATATTAGCTTAAACAGATAAATGGTAAATGGCCTGTATTTGTATAGCGCCTTCTTTGGGTTCTACAACCCCCCAAAGCGCTTCACAACACAATCAACCCAATTCACACGCTGGTGGGGATGATACATGCACGCCGGTTGCCCCGGACACTCTCCTTTCCGTGTGCCCACAAACACTTCCAGGTCACTCATAACTCACCTCACTTAACCGAACAGACAAATAAGACAACTTCTGTTTGTTCTTATCATTACAAGATATTCTCATGGTGCAGCTGTGTTCTCCAGAAATCAGGGACCACAGACATAGACGTAGACGCCCCGTGGACGGGTGCTGCCGTAGTTGCCGGCCGCCATCTTAGATGGGTCTCCATTCGCCCCCAGTGCATTAATTTCTACTGAGGAAGGTGCTTACCCAACTAAAAAACACATTTTATCAAACTTTTTCACAAAATCAGACACATGGTATGGCATGATAATTAAAACACAATTAAACAAAATAAATGAAAATATAAAATCCCATTGGGTAGGCTAGCAAAGTCTCAGAAAAGTCCCACGTGATCTGTTTTCAATAGTGAGCCGGTTGTTGCAACTGTAG
>SSNS01000626.1:58764-73910 GCA_006937985.1 Aphyosemion australe
CACCACCACACACACATACACTCAATTAATTTAAGCTAGCAGCATACAATATGTTGCTGCTTTATTTAATAAAATAGAATTTGAGCACTTTCATGCCCAGGGACAATCATCCTCCAGCCCTGATGGAGGTGATCAGAAGGACCTGCAGAGCAAAATCTTTCTGCTTCTGCTACGGTGTGTCTAGATTTCCAGGCTACACAATATCAGCAGAAGAGAAATGTTCATGCAAAATGTTTCACTTCCTGTAGTCAGACAGAGCAGAGATGAGTGAACCTGCAGCTGATCTAACGTTAGATAGAACATTCTCCAGATGGGCATACGCCCGTTACTTTAAGTTTGTGAAAAATGAGGATATGAAGAACATTGTAGTCAAATGCTCTTTATGTGCTACATCTAAAGAACTGTTAATTATGTTTGACAGTTTTAACAACAACCCCTAGCCCAGTTAAATACCACATCACCTTCAACTGGATGTGTGATGAGCTACTTGATCATCATGAGCTACATTTAGATTCCCAAATCCATATTATCTTGGTGAAAGTAACTTAAAGTAATGCAAAAGTAATGTAATGCCTTAAATTTTAAAATCAGTAATATTGTAATGTAATGAATTACTTTAAAATGAGAGTAACAAGTAATAAATAATGCATTACAGTTTTGAAGTAACTTGCCCAACACTAAACCACACAAGTAGTGATAACTTCCCCAAGACAATTAATTAAAGTAACGAAAAATAATTTTTTATCTTTTAAAATATTTTTAAGCGGGTTCATCAAAACGCCTGACAAAGAATATTTTTAAGGAAGAACAAAACCATTTTTATATAGCACCTCATTATAAAAATCATGAGGCACTTCACAAAAACAAAATCAAAAAATGATTAAGAGAAACATTAAAAATGATTTAAAAGGAGATAACAACACACAACTGGCACCTTCAAAGACTCAAACGAGAGGAAACCGGCTTAAAATGGGCCACAAATGGCATCGTGTACACCCGGCTTTAGTGTTTCTCATTGTGGTTTTTATTGTTTTAGTGCATCGTTATTCAGTACTTTGGGCTGCCTTGATTGGTAACCCAACTCCCCATAGATCTTGTTTTTCAGACAGAAACCCATTTGTCAGTCATTAGGCGTTTTTTCATTGTTGGAACTTCAGGGTAATTTCTGGGTGGGTAAATTGACCGGGAGATTCGATGACCCGGTCCGCTCAGCTGTTGTCTCCATACACATTCAGCTCTTTCAGGACTTTACGAAAGTCAGCGTATCGCGGCTGCTTTGGCTGTGAGTGATGTCACTCATCAGCGCCAAAAAGTGTCTACAGATATGACAACTTGTAAAAGTTTAATTCTGTTGAAGTACGCAAATTTAATCCATTCAGAGGAGAGATGCTGTGTGATGTAACATATATAAATGTAGGGCAGCAGTAGCTCAGGAGGTAGCGCGGGATGTCCAGTAATCGGAGGGTTGTAGGAGCGATCCCAGCTCCTTGGGCTCCTTGGGCAAGACACCTGTAATTGCAGTTTCCTCTTGACTTCGTTTGACCAGTCTCGTGAGCTTAAGTCAATGACGCGAGACTTCTTTTATAGTTTAGATATTTACTAAATCAAAACGTCCATAACACAAGCATAATTACAAATAACAAAAAAAACCTCTTGTCTATACAGGAGGTCGGCTACCTTTCGTGTAGTCACGGTCAAAGACTGCTGCGCTCTGAACTATACGCACTTTTTTGAAAGCTTTGCGGCGTGACGTCATGCATACTAATTTACGGTAGTTAAACAATATCAAATTGATAATTAACCCTACAATAAACCATAGCCAGCTCTTCAGATATTCAACATAACATTATACATTACAAATTACAAATAAAATGATTCATTTATACTCAAAATGGCACTAACAACACCTAAAACTCCTTGCCTGATGGTGGAGGTGGGAGGGACCGACGGCGCCTGTGCTCAGCAGCATCTCCTTGCCTCTGTCAGTGTGTCCCAGGGTAGCTGTGGCTGCATTGTAGCTCATCACCACCCTCGTGAGAATGGATGAGCAGCAACAGTCAGATGTAGCCACACTCACCAACACTCATCTGTGTGAGTGTGGCCGTCAGAAGGATGAGCCAATAACCCAAAGATAATTAAGTAAGTTCATGGTGCTAGATGAGTGGTCTTTGTCTCTGGTGGAAGACAGCAGGCTCCGCCCACCCCTCACTCACTACGAAACCCACTACTGGAAATATAACGTCAGTGAAAGTCTAAATAACACAACAAAGAATACTTATTTTCCACCATATATTTCTGGCACTCACAGACCTGTGACTTGTTCTGTAAGAGCAGGGGTCTCAAACTCGCGGCCCGGGGGCCATTTGCGACCCGCAGGACAATCATTTGTGGCCCCCGCCTTAATATGTAAATTTAATGTTAATGCGGCCCACCAGTTTGATATGTAGGGCTCTTTACAGTTCTGTGTGCGAAGCTGAATGAACATACCAATCACAGTGAGGTACATGGCTCTTGGGGGCGGGACATCAGCCAGACTTGATGCCAGCAAACATTTCTCTGAGTAAAAGTTACAGCAGCATTGCCTTGGAGTGTTTTCCTCCTGCCTGGCTGGCTGAGATTTGTCCCAGCGCGCTGCGTTCTCAACACTTAAAAAAAAACTCTCAGGCAATAGAATCGCTTGATGTTGAGTTTACACGTCTAACCTACGCGGTCAGGAAGCACACGAAGTAATACAGCGCAAATCATAAATTACGGGAATGTGGCGTCTGAGTTTTCTAAACAGTCTCCAGGAGATAAAAAAAGCTAAAGACAGTCAGAAATCAGTTCAGTGGGAAAATGGATTACATGAGCCAAGTGGATTTATTTTACTGTAACACGGATTATGATGATAAAGCAGCAAAGGTAAGACTGAATTTACGCTTCTGACTTCATGAGATGAGCTGGTTTTTGCTGCTTTGTTTGCTCGTAGCTCCGTGAGTTTTGCACGTAGAGTACTTATATTATTTGAAAGATGAGAGTCTGTGCTTTAATTTGAACGGCTGCTCTTGTTGATAGGACCATTTAGCATTGTCGCTACTGCGTGTTTTTCTCAATATGTGTATTTAGGGTCTTATTACGTTTTTTTCATTTAGCGGCTTATTGTTGGAATTGGGTGTTGCTGAGGTAGTAAACGATGGTTCTATCGTTTAGACAAGCTTATTACCCTTAAGAAGAAATTTAAATCTGAATACAGCATATATAGAAGCCTGAATAAACCAAATAGTTGCTGAGAAATCTAATTATTTTATTTATTCATTACTGATTCATTTTCTTACCCCCAAATTCCACTATCTCCGCTCCGCTCCGCTGCGGCACGAACTCCGCAGCAAAAACGGTTCCTTTGTAGTCAATCAGAGCTGTTCCACTACTGCGGCCATGCGGCGCAGTGCGCCGCCCGCCGTTCCGCCATCCGGCAAAAATAGATTCGATCCTATTTTTGCCGGACGCCGGAGAACCTCCGCAGTCAATCTACAGAAATCACAACCGCCCAATAGGAAAGTGAGCAAGCACAACTTCCGTTTTTTCACAATAAATCTATAAACAAAAGCGTTTTTTTGTTTCATATGCACAGGTATTTTTATCTAATGACTATTACATGTATACACATTCGTCTCAAAACATTTTTTACGTGTTTACACATTTGAAGACCGTGTTAAAAATATTTTAGTCACAGAATGATTTGTTTGAATCTAACTTCCGCATTTATAGCTCGGACTGTATCGCGAGATCTCGAAACTCCCGCGCATGCCTGTTTGCGCAACTCAGGTCTCCGCACCGGGGCGGAGCCGTTGTAGAGCGGGTATAGTGTGAATTGAGTTCGGAAGCGAGCGGCGGCGGAGAGCGGGGGCGGATCGGAGCGGAGATAGTGGAATTTCGGGGTTATTCATTCTTAATTTGTTAGTATATTTTTTTCATCTTATTTTGTGTTAAATAAAAATAAAGGGATTTGAGAAGACTGAAATGTTTTTAACATTGCTTTTCTTGTTGAAAACTTGATGCGGCCCAGCCTCACCCAGACTCTACCTCCAGCGGCCTCCAGCTAAATTGAGTTTGAGACCCCTGCCCTAAAATCTTTGAGTGGCAGGTCTTACCCTTTGGGACCACCTCAAGTCCCTGCTGTGCAACATTTGCCTTACAGAGTCATGTAACATGACGGGAATTATAATTTTTGCCTACTGTGCCTTTAATTTTAGAATTTAGAATCCAGTTAATCAAATATGTTAATCACTTTTCTTTCCAGGTTGAGTGATACACGTATGATTCTTGTACTCTTTATTGATCTGCATTTAACCATGATTTGTGCATGTTTACATCAAGCTGTAAGTTCCAGCTAAAGCAAGAAGGTTTTGATCTCATGTGAAGGTCTGGTTTGATGTCATAAAACTGTGTGCAAAGGGAGGTGAGGATTCTCTGACCTAGGGACAGATAAGACAGGAGAAAGTTTAGACCAGATGGCTCCATTCCTGGAGCCAGATACCATCAGAAATGTCTGTTACTAAGGAAACCAGAATTATGACCTTGGGAGGTACCAGGCGGTCCCAGGGACTGCAGAAGGGATAAAGTCTGCTGTGAAACTTCAGATTCGCCATTATACGATGGGAGATGGTCGGAATCTCCCTAAGTGACACTGGGTTAAAATAAGGATGTAATAAAGACTTTACGTTGATTGCAACAAGGCGGTCTTTATGGCTTGTTCTTTGTTCGGTCAGAAGATTTTAATGAATCGGGAGAGTGGAAAAACAACGAGAAGTCAAATGCTGAACCAGCTCGGAGGAAAGAAGAAGGCCGGAACCATCATCACACGGGCCTGAGAGGAGGGACGTCAGACGAGCTGCTTGAACATCATATTCTTTGACCAAAATACATCAGAAAACAGAAAGAGACAGAAACAACATATTTTTCCACAACAATTTGGAGGGGGCACTCCGTGGAATCTTCTGACCAGGCGACGAATTAATTGGACAGTGGACCTTGGGAGACCAAGCCGTCCTGTCATCAAACCGCCGACCAATTGGGCGATGACGAGGCTGTGACAAATATAAGACGGACGACCGCGCGGACTTCAATTACTGGTAAGCAGGGCCTGGTTAGTCGAACTCTGCATATTGGGGACAATTAAATTATTTGTTCGTCGGACATTTGCCGTAGTCTCGGCTGTCAATTTGTGTGTTTTAAAATTCGAGCCATTGTTTTGTCGGACACTTCGAAGATGAAACGACGGATTCAGAATCGTTGTGTTGTTGCTCCAGGCGGTGACGTGCCAAATGCGGGGTCGCCGGGTCCCGCAATTAGTCTGGTTTGAATGCCACGGGGAGGTAAGAGTACCTGAAAAACAACTACAAGGTAGTTGAGCTTTCAGGACGTGACGGTCCAGCGGCTGAGCCGAAATCAAAAAACATGATTCTCACAGTGCTGCCGGGCTTTTCCAGGTGAGCCAGAGCGTGATGTAGGAGAAAGGTGACTGCATCTTCCACTCCAATACCTGGTCGGTAGGCCAACTGCAGCGGATCCATCGAAGGTCCCACCGTGGACCGGAGTTGTCCCAGGATCAGTCTCTCCAGTGTCTTCATCAGGTGGGATGTGAGAGCCACCGGCCTGTAGCTGCTGAGGTCTCTAGCTTGTGGTGTCTTTGGCACTGGTACCACACAGGAGGTCTTCCAGAGCTGTGGTACCACTCAGGAGGTCTTCCAGAGCTGTGGTACCACACAGGAGGTCTTCCAGAGCTGTGGTACCAGCTCTGGTGGCCTAGTGGTATGAGTGTCCGCCCCGGGACTGGGAGATCGGAGTTAGATTCCCGGTTGGGCCTCCTCGCCGATGAAATTTCACCAGTGTGTGATGATGACTTGGGACTTTAACTTTAATGTTACCACAGCCTAACTCAGGCTCTTTGACCTTCTAACGTGGCTCTGAGTAACTTTAGCTAAAATTACTTAAACCATCAACTCATTTTAATAATACAGACATGCCCACAATAAAAAAAATGCAGGTTTAAGCAGCTTTTCAGAGTTTTCATTAAATAATTGCACTGACTTTCCACAACAGAATGATAGTAAAAGTACCAGTAACACTTTTAGATCTGTTTATTTTGAATTAATTTTTCACTAATATCAACACCCCATTAAAAAAATTCATAATTATTTGCAAGTTTTTTTTCTTCTTAATTTAAAATCTCTATTAGTAGATATGTAGGGATGAGAAAAAACATCACTGATTTTTTATCTCTGGAAAAATTCAGATCTAACCTTACGAGTTCGTTTAGTTACTTTTTTCCTCAAAATTCTGAGAATAAGGAATCAAGGATTTCATTTAATTTTCTCGTTATTTATTTATGTGCTTTAAAAGGGTTTAGCTTGTATGTATCTGAAACAACACAACCCCAGCACCTTGTCTGTGTTAGATGCCTCTTTGGGTTTTAGCATGAACCTGACCAACACCTCCCAATAAAAAGAAACACGAGCCATGTTCTGCCATGTGGTGGAGTTGCTAATGCTAACAGTTACTTTTACTAGCCAAGACCTTCTCTGCAGTTTCCTGGATGCTAAACCAACAACCTTCCCCGTCACGAGCCAAGGTAGGCGAGTGTAACGGTACTGTCCCGCCTCTCGATGGAAACAGAGATTCAGTGAAACATTTACAGCTTGGTGGCCACAATATGTGGTTTCCAGGACAGAAAGAGGTGACTCATGAACCGGAAGTGACCCTGATGTAGGGTAAAGGACAACAACCAGGGGTGCAAGACTTGTATCTAGGATGTACAATCTACAAGGATAATTTTTGGTACTTGTGTAGTTAAATGAGTTCCTTCTGTCCAGTGTGGGCTCTCATGTGACTGTTTAAAATTGTCTTACGGCTAAATCTTTGTCCACAGAGTTCACAGGCAAAAGGTCTCTGTCCTGTGTGGACTCTCATGTGAATGTTTAAATTCCACTTTTGGCAAAAACTTTTACCACAACGCTCACAGGCAAAAGGCTTCTGTCCTGTGTGAACACTAATGTGAGCGTTTCATGTGACTGTTTAAAATTGTCTTACGGCTAAATCTTTGTCCACAGAGTTCACAGGCAAAAGGTTTCTGTCCTGTGTGGACTCTCATGTGAATGTTTAAATTCCACTTTTGGCGAAAACTTTTACCACAACGCTCACAGGCAAAAGGCTTCTGTCCTGTGTGAACACTAATGTGAACGTTTAAATTTGACTTTTGGCGAAAACATTGACCACAGACCTCACAGGCAAAAGGCTTCTGTCCCGTGTGAACACTAAAGTGAGCATTTAAATTTGACTTCTGGCGAAAATGTTGACCACAGACCTCACAGGCAAAAGGCTTCTGTCCTGTGTGAACACTCATTATGACCAATTAATTTTGATTTTACACTAAATCTTTTTCCACAGTCATCACAACTAATTGATTTTAGTTCTTTCTGGACTTTCCTGCATGAGTCTACATGTTGCTTCATGTGACTGTTTAAAGTTGTCTTACGACTAAATTTTTGTCCACAGAGCTCACAGGCAAAAGGTTTCTGTCCTGTGTGGATTCTCATGTGCCTGTTTAAAGTTGTCTCATGGCGAAATCTTTGTCCACAGAGTTCACAGGCAAAAGGCTTCTGTCCCGTGTGGATTCTCATGTGCCTGTTTAAAGTTGTCTCATGGCGAAATCTTTGTCCACAGAGTTCACAGGCAAAAGGCTTCTGTCCTGTGTGGACTCTTATGTGGATGTTTAAATGTGCCTTTTGGCGAAAACTATGACCACAGAGCTCACAGGCAAAAGGTCTCTGTCCTGTGTGGACTCTTATGTGACTGTTTAAATTAGCCTTATAGCAAAATCTTTGTCCACAAAGTTCACAGGCAAAAGGCTTCTGTCCTGTGTGGACTCTCATGTGAATGTTTAAATTCCACTTTTGGCAAAAACTTTTACCACAACGCTCACAGGCAAAAGGCTTCTGTCCTGTGTGAACACTAATGTGAGCGTTTCATGTGACTGTTTAAAATTGTCTTACGGCTAAATCTTTGTCCACAGAGTTCACAGGCAAAAGGTCTCTGTCCTGTGTGGACTCTTATGTGATTGTTTAAATTAGCCTTATGGCCAAATCTTTGTCCACAGAGTTCACAGGCAAAAGGTTTCTGTCCTGCGTGGACTCTCATGTGAATGTTTAAATTCCACTTTTGGCGAAAACTTTTACCACAACGCTCACAGGCAAAAGGCTTCTGTCCTGTGTGAACACTAATGTGAACGTTTAAATTTGACTTTTGGCGAAAACGTTGACCACAGACCTCACAGGCAAAAGGCTTCTGTCCTGTGTGAACACTAAAGTGAGCGTTTAAATTTGACTTCTGGCGAAAACGTTGACCACAGACCTCACAGGCAAAAGGCTTCTGTCCTGTGTGAACACTCATGTGACCAATTAATTTTGATTTTACACTAAATCTTTTTCCACAGTCATCACAACCAATTGATTTTAGTTCTTTCTGGACTTTCCTGCATGAGTCTACATGTTGCTTCATGTGACTGTTTAAAGTTGTCTTACGACTAAATCTTTGTCCACAGAGCTCACAGGCAAAAGGTTTCTGTCCTGTGTGGACAGTCATGTGATTGTTTAAAGTTGACTTACGACTAAATCTTTGTCCACAGAGTTCACAGCCAAAAGGCTTCTGTCCCGTGTGGATTCTCATGTGCCTGTTTAAAGTTGTCTCATGGCGAAATCTTTGTCCACAGAGTTCACAGGCAAAAGGCTTCTGTCCTGTGTGGACTCTTATGTGGATGTTTAAATGTGCCTTTTGGCGAAAACTATGACCACAGAGCTCACAGGCAAAAGGTTTCTGTCCTGTGTGGACTCTCATGTGACCAATTAATTTTGATTTTACACTAAATCGTTTTCCACAGTCATCACAACTAAATGATTTTAGTTCTTTTTGGACTTTGCTGCATGAGTCTACATGTTGCTTCTCTCCAACACATTTCTTATTAATTAAATATCCCAAAGACCTGATTGCTGAATGACCAGTCACTCTCATGTGTTTCTGGAAAGTCCACTTTTGGAGAAATTGTTTTCCACACTCAGGGCAGCTAAAGGATTTGTTGACAGTCTTGACATCTGACTCAGAAGACCTGCGCTCATTCCAGTCATTGTCTTTGTATCCAGTTTCAGGCCAAAAGTCTGACAGATCAGAATCTAGATTCACATCCTCCTCTTCATCATCTCCACTAACTTCAGTCTCTGAAGAACCAGATGTCTGTTCATGAGGGTTCAGATCTGGGTTCCTGCTGGTTTCTGCTCCTCCACCAGTTTCTGCTGTCATCTGGTCATCTGAGCTGCTGGTTGGAACATCTCCATCTTCTATTTTCTGCTGCTGATGAAGATGTGAGAACAGAGGTTTCTCTTCATCCTCACTCTTTATAGAAACTGGAAACCTGGCAGCATCAGTCTCCTCCTTCAAATGGAGCTGCTCTCCCTCCAGACTGATCCAGAGTTCCTCCTGTTCCTCCTTTATGTGGAGGAGTTCTGGGTCCTGCTGGTCCACACCAGGAGCTTCTTCTTTAACCAGCACCATCTGTTGAACATCTGTAGAAACACAGAAACATGATATGAATTACAGACCACCATACCTTTATATCCATACATGTAACAGGTCTATGTGATGATGATGAGTGATACCAGCTACATGATCTGGGAAAAAAGCAACAAGAACATCAACTTCATTTAGACAAAACCATGTTTCTACTTCAAGAAAGAAAAATAAAAAGCCTTGCAGCACAACCAGTGAGGGTTTCTTAAGCCGTTTTTAGAAGATACACCATGGTGGCAAGCCAGTGTAACACCGCCGCCATGGTGGGTCTTATGAAGGTACCGTGGTGCCATGGTGATGCAGGAATTTTGCAGCATTTGTTCCACCAAGCTTGGTAGTAATATGATCACAACACCAGACTTTTGAATGCAGTGTGTGTCATTATGGTTCATTGAGGTGACTGGAGTTGGTTTAGGGTGTGTTTAGGCCTGTTTTGTTTTGTTGTGTATTTTTGTATATTGTTTAGGTTATACCTGTTTGTGTAAATGTGAGTGGGGATTGGAATTTTGATAAGCATCAGCTTCTTCCGACTCAGTTTCAGATCATGTACCGGGAGTTTAAATGGTATGTTTCTTGTATGTATGTATTTGGATATCTGTATGTGATCTGAAATAAACTAAATTAAAGATCACGCCTTGGAGCAACGGAGGGTGCTTGAACCTGCAACGCTCCGGTTACAGGGCGGGCACTTAGCTTCCTCTGCCACCATCGCCCAAAGAAAATACAACTACAACGCCAACTGAGATTTAAATCTCTGCAAGGAGGTGAGCCGCCTGAGTTCAACACCAACTGCAACCAACTGCATATTTGCAGCTCTCGTATGTGGGGCTGAAAGTTGTTTTTTTTTTGCTGCTGTCAGCTAGCTCCTGGTGGCTGCTTGGAGGGGCCTGGACCCTGGGCTCTGGCGGATCTCTGGCAGGGTGGGCGCCCTTGGATCACGGGCTGCTGAGTTCTGAGCTCAGTCTACCTTTGGGTGGGTGGCTTCAGGCTGGGCTGGGGGCTTGCCGTCGTCATCTCCTGGGCCTCTGGCACGGCTGCTGGTTGCCCCCCCCCCCCGGGAGAGCCTCTGCGCCCATCGGGAGGGGGGTTGGGGCTGCTCCGGTGGTGGTCTCTCTGGGGTCCCCGTGCTCTGGGGAGACCTCGGGATCTCAGGGCTTGGATTTCCTCCATCCTCCGTGGGTCTTTGGGGGCAGGTCTGTGGCCTCTCACACTCACTATTGGACAAGGCCGTATCTACCATTGAGGACACCGAGGTCCGGACCTCGGTATTTTTCTGCAGAATATTTAAAAAAAAAAATTCTCAAACAGCCTATGACGGGGGAGGCGCTACAACAACGCGAGGCAGCCGAACTTAATGTTTATGATCATAGTCGTGGGAACATATTTTCAGCAGGGGGTGCTGAAAAAAAAAGCTCAGCTGCGCTCACCTCCAGCCTACGTGTAGCATAGGCATTGATATGAGTCTTGTTATTAGAAAGAAGACAGCCTCCAACAGTCTTGAAGCGCTGCTTATAAACCTACGACTCCTGTCTGCAGTTGACCAATGAAAACACACCTTTGACACGCCGCAGCTGCAAGACTCCGCCTCTCTGAGTTTCCGTTTCAATTAATGTTTAAAATGCGGATTATAAACTACACACCAGTTTTTATTTTTGTTAAGAGCCCAAATAAAACTGGAGTTATACTAAAATAATTAAACTAAGAATGGGTTCAGTAGCATTTTGTTGCTGAGGGACAGAGGATGCTGCTGCGTGATCTGACAGCAGGTGTCAAAAGGGCTGAGGCGCTGTCACGGAGCGGAGAAAACACTGAGACAGACATTGACGGCAAAACTTTAGATATTGGAGCGATCTGTGACAGATAGATAGTTACTTCTCTGTAGTTTAGTGTTTTTATGTATAAAGGAGGATGATAAGGATGGATGTCCAGCAGACAGATCAGCTTCAAAACTCCGTCACAAGCCCAGGGCCGTTTCTAGGCATTTGGGGCCAAGGCAAAATAGACTTGAGCCCCCCCCCCCCCTCGCCTGCCACCGCAGAGCTTGCAGAAAAAAAAGTTTAAACACATAACACGTGGGTTCATTTACTAGTCTGTACTACCTTTCCCCTGTATTTGTCTATAACAAGCCAGTACAGCAAGCCATTTTAACATTTAATCTAACACCTCTTATTTATTCCTATGTTACATAGCAATAATATCATTTATCCTTGTCCAAATAATATTCTTACTAGTCAATTTTGAAAATACAGATATGAACAAGTAGAAATGATGTTTAAGGATATTCATAATAACAAATGCACTAGTAGAATTTTAGCATCTCATGAAGCTGTGTCCATCTTTCAGTGTTGAATAAACGTGTTACCTTGACCAGGTGTCAACAGTTAAACCTTTTTTGTCTTTTTCCAGAAACTAAAAACAGGCTATTAGGCAAATCTAATTAAGGGTATTTTAAAAGTTTTAAACTGTAATTTAAAAATTACAGAGATTACTTTGATTTTACTAATGAATTTTTCTAAGCAGAATCTCTGAAAAGCAGCAATAAAAATCCTCAGGAGTTTAAAACCTTTGTAAAATGTACTCATGCACATTATCAATACTTTATAAAATGTGTTTGTGATTTATATCTGTTAATACAGATGTGAAAGCAATTCATGTAAAGTAATCGTGAAACCGTGATTATTTCTCAGACTATAATCGTACCACTGTAGCATTCCAGCCGGACTTTATTCAGACGATGCACTCATTGATCATAACGGATGGACCATGGTGGGGTATTCTGACCCATTTATTCACAAGTTCCCACAGACACATCGTAAGAGCTGTTCGACTTCCAGCTAGATGCTAATTTAAAGATGGATGGAAAACGATACCTTTCTCATTTAACTTTCTTTGGATAAACAAACAGTAGCGGTTCAATCTTTCTTCCCGTTTCCGCTCAACGTGGCGACAGCGTAGACAACCGGAAGCGGAAATACATTTCCAACTAGCCAAACTGGCTAACCTACTTCGGCTACTGATTTAAAGAAAAAGTGCCGTATTTCTGCCGAATCACGATTATAAGCTAGCGCTTAGGTCCTTAAACAATATAGAGTGTATTAGCGCTGACAGTTGACTTAATATGAAATGTTTGTTTTGTATTTTTAAGTAAATAAACTGACAACACCTTGAAACCGGAAGTCACCCGTTCGTCTCTCTCTCTCTCTCTCTCTCTCTCTCTCTCTCTCTCTCTCTCTCTCTCTCTCTCTCTCTCTCTCTCTCTCTCATCATACACATACAAGTAACTTTATTTTTAAATAAATAATGTAACTGGAAATCAGTTTTGGTCTTTTCTTTGTTATTAATGTGCACGGGATAATGGAAGTTGGACCTCGGTAATTTTGAAACTCTGGATACGGCCTTGCTATTGGACATTCCTCTAGAGAAACCTTACATACACAAACGCGTGTACACAACACAGGTGCTCAGATGGTGCTCTCAAGTATGGGCTTGGGTGTTTTTAACACAACGTAAGGCTGTGGTTGGCACTATATGCACTAGAATTTATTACCGTGTGCTTTTCAGTAAAAATTGCTGCTGTTATACATCCTCATGTTGTTGGAGCAGTGATGTTTTAATTCTGTTGGATTTTTTTCTCTCTTTCTCTTTCTGCAGAAGCAGATTCTTTTGCATCCTTTATTGTTTATTTTTGTGAACTCCCCCCCTTCCTTCTCTTTCCCCCCTTTCTCTTTCATGTTTGTGTCCGTTGAAATTTTAACTAACCGAAAACGTTTCTAATAAAGTTCTGATATCAGGCAGGGTGTTATAGCTGAATCTATAACGATCCACCTGTGGGAATAAAACTGTAAGGCTTGTTTTCGGCACTCAGACATCAATTCTGTTTGCTACACAGCCAAACAGTTCGGCGGTTCTGTTGTTGCTGCGACACTCACCTGGACGCGTCCAGCTCCACAGTTAACAAAGGGCTAGACAGGAAGCCACACACGCCATCAGCGTAGAGCTCTTAGTGACCACCACAAAGACTAAAGACATTCTCACAGACGTCAGGAGACCTCTCTACATAGATGGACAGCATGTGGAGAGAGTGGAGTCATTTACCTTCCTGGAATTCCCACCAGTGACAGCCTCACCTGGTCTACCAACACCTCAGCAGTGATGGAGAAGGCCCAGCAGCACCTGCACTTCCTGAGGATCCTCAACAACAACAACCTGAGTGAGGAGCTGCTGGTGTCCTCTTACAGAGCCACCACTGAGAGCATCCTAACGTACTGTATCACTGTCTGGTACGCTGATGTTCTGCTGCTGACTAACATGTTCTGTAGGGAACCACAAAGTCTGCTGAAACCACCGCTGGATGTCCTCTTCCCTCCATCACAGACATGGCTAACAGCCGTACTCTCTAGAGCAACAGCATCCTGAAGGACTCCTCCCATCCTGCTGATCAGCTGTTGGAACTGTTACCCTCTGACAAACCTTATGGCCTATTTCAAACAGTGCTACTCAGACTGACTCGGACTGGTGCTGCTCAGCTCGACCACTGTTTCCCAGAGCACGGCTCGGTATTTTCCCTCTACTTTGGCCCCAATTTTTAGTCCCTGCTCCGTCGAGGTCCCTGGCAAGGCTGAGTCGGGCTGGCAGCGCGACTGTGGCCGCTGATTGGCTAGGGGGGCAGAGTGTGTGTGTGTGCAAGTACAATACAAATGGTAAATGGCCTGTATTTATATAGCGCCTTTTTAGGGTTCTACAACCCCCCAAGGCACTTCACAACACAGTCAGTCATCCACGCATTCACACCCTGGTGATGATGAGCTACATTGTAGCTACAGCTGCCCTGGGGCGCACTGATGGAGGCGAGGCTGCAGAGCACTGGCGCCACCGGTCCCTCCGACCACCACCAGCAGGCAAGGCGGGTTAAGTGTCTTGCCCAAGGACACAACGACAGTGACAGACTGAGCGGGGTGCAAACCTGCGACGTTCCGATTGCAAGGCGGCCACTTAACTCCTCTGCCACCATCGCCCAATGCAGATTATTAAAATGTTACACCTCATACTCATAATTCCACTGTAATGTCCCACCATGCAGAGACAATGACGTCATCCATCCACCAGTACCTGTGTCCATGCTGTCCAGAAGCCACGATGACCCAGTCCCAGCTGATGGATGATCCTGAAGTGGTAGCAGGTTTCCTTTAGCCGTGTTTAGCTAACAGCTGCAATAGAAACAAAGCAGGAGAGCTGATTAAGATGCTGCTTCAGAAGAACGCAGGAGATGAAAGACCCAACGCTTTGGTTCTGATCAGCTGAGGACACATCCAGTCTGGAAAAGAGGACCTTTGGTCACCACAGTTCACGGAGTAGAGCTAACCGCTTTTTCCTCCAGAGTCACATTCAGATTCGGGGCTTTTCCGTCGGAGAGTGTGAGCAGGATGGATCAGAGAGCTAGCGAGCAGCGATCCTGCATCATGACCAACTCAAATGAGCGAGTCTGATAGAGGGAACCTCTTCAGTCTGATGAAAGCAGCAAAACGAGCGCGTTTCTCAGAGAGGCCAAA
>SSNS01000626.1:74391-139391 GCA_006937985.1 Aphyosemion australe
AACTTAGCAGAGGGCAACTATTTCATTTCTAGCCCTTCACAAATTGACGGTCTAGTTCATAGTGTTACTTCCTCTTTACGTGTGGCATTAGACAATGTTGCCCCTTTAAAAAAGAAGGTCATTAAGCACAGGAAGTTGGCTCCCTGGTTTAATTCTGAACTGCGTACTTTAAAACAAACCTCTAGAAAATTGGAGAGAACATGGCGCTCTACACACCGGGAAGAGTTCTACTTATCCTGGAAAAATAGTCTAGTGCTTTATAAAAATAAGCTTCGACAAGCTAGAACTGCATATTATTCGTCACTAATTGAGGAGAATAAGAATAATCCTAAATTTCTTTTCAGTACAGTTGCTAAACTTACACAGAATCATAGCTCTGAGCCAGCTATTCCCTTAGCCTTCAGCAGCAACGACTTTATGGAATTCTTCACTAATAAAATAGTTTCTATTAGAAACAAAATCATCAGCATCCTCCCCAACACGACTTCTTCTTCCTCAGTAAGTGAGGCAGCATCTGAGGTAACTGTAGAACCTCATCTGTGTTTGAACTGTTTTGATGCAGTTGAGCTTTCAGAGTTATCAAAAATATTAGCTTCATCTAAACCTTCAACTTGTATTTTAGACCCAATCCCAACCAAATTATTTAAAGAAACATTTCCTTTGGTTACTGCCCCCATTTTAGATATAATTAACCTATCCTTAGTAAATGGATACGTACCGCAGGAGTTTAAGGTTGCTGTAATTAAACCTCTACTTAAGAAACCTTCTCTGGATCCAGATGACCTAATGAATTATAGACCAATATCTAATCTCCCATTTTTATCTAAAGTCCTTGAGAAAATAGTGGCCAATCAAGTATGTGAGCATCTAAACACTAATGATCTGTTTGAGGAATTTCAGTCAGGTTTTAGAGAGTATCACAGCACTGAAACCGCATTAGTGAAAGTTACAAATGATATTCTCACGGCCTCAGATAAGAATCTTGTGTCTGTTCTGGTCTTGTTGGACCTCAGTGCTGCTTTTGACACAGTCGATCACAATATTCTCTTAGAAAGGCTTGAACATGTTGTAGGGATCAAAGGAACAGCGCTAGGCTGGTTTAAATCTTATTTATCTGACAGATTTCAGTTTGTTCATGTACATGAGAAATCTTCTTCATACTCTAGAGTTACTTGTGGAGTACCACAGGGTTCAGTACTTGGATCAATTCTTTTCACTATATATATGCTTCCAATTGGTAAAATCATTAGACAACATGGGATATACCTCCATTGTTATGCTGATGATACTCAGTTATATTTATCCATAAACCCTGATGAACCTAATCAATTAGGTAGATTACAGGCTTGTCTTGAAGACATAAAAATCTGGATGACTCTAAACTTTCTGCTGTTAAATCCAGACAAGACTGAAGTTATCATTTTTGGACCAGAACCTCAGAAAAGGAAACTGCTTAGTCAGTCACCTGATCTAAACAGTATTAAATTAGCCTCCGAGAACAAAGTAAAGAACCTCGGTGTAATCTTTGACCAGGACATGTCATTCAAATCCCACGTTAAACAGGTTTGTAGGATTTCCTTTTTCCACCTTCGGAATATTGCTAAGATTAGAAGCATCCTTTCCAGGAGTGATGCTGAAAAACTGGTTCATGCATTTATTACACGTGCGTGCGTGCCTGCGTGTGTGGGGTGTGTGTGTCTGCTCTGTCTTGTCAACCCCCAGTGAGTCGTGGTGGATGGCTGCTCATACTGAGCCAGGATCTTCTGGAGGTTCCTTCCTGTTAAAAGGGAATTTTCCTCTCCACTGTCGCTACATGCTTGCTTAGTATGAGGATTGCTGAAAGACAGGATGTCCCACAGACCTCTGAATCCTTCTGTCAGCGCTTGTCGTAGCGGATGGCTGCTCATACTGAGCCAGGATCCTCTGGAGGTTTCTTCCTGTTAAAAGGGAGTTTTCCTTCCCACTGTCGCTACATGCTTGCTTAGTATGAGGATTGTATCAACATACAGTCAGTGTCTTGATGCAATCTACTGGGTTCCTTATATAGGAAACGTTTTTACTGATTGGCTTAATGAACTGAACTGTATTGGAATGTTTACTTTGTGAAGTGCCTTGAGACGACTCTTGTTGTGATTTGGCGCTATAGAAATAAACTGAATTGAATTTAGCACAACTAGTCAACCTTTTTGATGTGAGAGTTTCATAAACCTAGCAATGTTAGTTTTAGAGATCCAACTTCAAACACAAGAGGCGACCGAGCCAGAGGAAGGCAGATTTCTGTTTTTTCAGACACACAAATATTTGGCGTGTCATAGCCCCGCACTGATTGGTCAAATGGCGTCATGGCGCAAACTGTGACTAGCTTGATCTTTTTTTGTCATGAGCCCTTATTTATTTATTTATTGAAGTGTGTGTTGAGCATAAACATACAGTGTGAAACAAAGAAAAACACTTCTGGGATATTTATTAAAAAAAACTCACTTAAACAGAACGCCAAAGGGCCGTAAAAAAGGTGAGTAACAATCATTGAAAGTTGTTAAAGTAACAGCCTGACTGCGTTAAANATGAGGTTTGGCTGGAGCTGGGGACACGCTGTGGAAATAAAGTAACTAATGCTAACTTAGCCACCAGCTAGCGGACGACCGCTGAAGCGTGTTGGGAGAGACACGGCAGGCTAAGGTAAGAGAGGAGACTTTAACAGAAGGAACTTTCTTGAAGAAGGACTTTGGAACTGATACTTTGGGACCGGATTGGGAGCTTTATTATGAAGAAAAGAAATGATCAGCTTGAGGTGAGTCAGGAACAACACTTGGAGGCTGGTGTCTAGCTGTTGCGGGCAGGGTTCTCATCATATGCAGCTGCTGAGTGTTGGAAATCAATAAGACCTGACATATTTGATGTGTCTTTTGATTTTATTGTTCGTTATTCAACCTAAAAAAGTACAGCAACGGTGTAGCAGCTAGTCTCATCTCTTTAGTTGCATTGTCAGACGCCATGCTTCCAGGGCGCACTGCTGCCCTCTGCTGTTTAATTCTTTCAGGTTACAGTCATAATGCAAACGCGTAACGTGGAGCTCATATGTCCCTAAATAGCTACCGTATTTCAAGATGGAGGATGACCATGGAGCGTCGACCACAATTTATGTATTAAAAATGTAAAATTTGAAGCTGAGAGGAATATTTAGAATTGATGTTGTTGAGAAATATTAATGAAAAAGGACAAGTCTGTGCATTGAATGCACAGAATTTGGTAGTAAACAGGTAAAAATATTACATACTGGGGCTTTAAACAAAATAAATGAAAAAATATAAAATGGCATCAGGTAGGCTTTAAGAGTCAATAGTAATCCCACGTGATCTGTTTTCAATATTACGCTGGTTGTTGCAACCGTAGGCTGCACAAAAATGGGCATAGTTGCTCACACTGCATTGACTTTGGAGATTGAGGAGACCCATTCAATATGGCGGCGACACTGTTATGCTCTCCAGCGCCCAATGGGGCGTCTACCAAAGACTGTATATATAAGAGGCGTCTACGTATTCATGTCTATGCCATAGTACCACAGACCATACACATAATATATTGATAATATATATGTCTATGCCACAGACTACAGATATGTATTTAAACACTAGATGGCTCACCCGCGCTGTTCACCAATGGAGTGTGACGTAACAATGTGGCGGCCATCTTACTTCGGACAACTGCCCTCGTTTGTAACATTGGTGTCAATGGTGCATGTACTATTTAAATAACTAACTTGCTCAATTTTCAACCGATTTGATTTGTTATAAACGTCAGAGATGTGGCTGTGAAACAGATTTGGCCCGTTAATTTAAAAATGACAAGTATGTCGTCTCAAGCCTATGTGTTATAAGGTCTGTAATAAGGCAACCCGCTTGTAAATCCGTTAACATTTCATCGAGTTAAGAGCGTTTTTGTTTAAGTTGTTCACTCACCTTCCATCTGCTACCATTGAGAACGGAGGGGCTGCTGTCTGAAGTAAGATGGCCACCGTTTAGCTACACCCTCGACTCCTGCTTTTGCCATCTAGTGTTTATACATATCTATGCCACAGACCATAGACATGAATACGTAGACACCCCATTGGGTGCTGGAGAGTGTAACAGCATTGCCACCATATTGGATGGGTCTTCTCACTCTCCAAAGTCTACAGGTTTTCTCTGTGAAACGAGCAAACTTGTGGAAGTCTTCCTATAAATATAAAAACTATAACAAAAAAGTCCACTTTCCAAAAAACAAACAAAATCCTGGTTCATACAGCAGCAGAAGTGTGACCATGTTATATGAAATGCATATTTGTGTGTGTATGATGCGTGCATCTGCGTGTGTTGAATGGATGTGTCTTTTTTATACTGATTTTATATTAGTGTTAGTGAACTCTACAAACCCAACTAGGGACTGCGAATTAGCCATGGTACATGCATCAAATTATTTGTATAATGGTCTTAGTGTTTCTTATTTTTTTTGTATCTGTCCCTATTCAAATAAACTTAAAAAAAAAAAAACAGAGTGAGCAGCTATGCCCATTTTTGTGCAGCCTACGGTTGCAAGAACCGGTGTATTATTGAAAACGGATCACATGGGATTTCTATTGACTTTTCTATTTTCATTTATTTAGTTTAATTATATTCATATTTGAATTATCATGCCATACCATGTGTCTAATTTTGTGAAAAAGCATGATAAAAACATTTTACATATAAGCCCAATAGCTACAATTAGTAGACTTACATTTGAACTGACAATTTGCCCCCAAAGTAGCTGCTGCCGGCTCCTGATCACATCTGTTTGAAAATACCGCACTGTATTTTGTGAAATTGTTTACCAAGAGAAGGCAACAAGGCACCTCTCGTGTACCCTTGGTCAGTTAGCTAAACAGCAGGCAAACGGAGGACAGAGGCCTTGGTACACAGTAAAATCCCAAGTGTTATATAAGCAATGTCAGAGTATAGGAACTCTGTCAGAGTCAATTCAATGAAAGTGAGTGTAAAATGCCTCCCTTTGTCCTGCAGTGTTGGTGTTAAATTTCAGAGTTAAAACTGATTGTTTTTAAATTACTCTTAATAGTGTAAACTGTCAAGTGTTAAAGAAAATTAACTCTTTTGGAGTTATTAGTACTCCATACTTTAGTGTTGATGAAAAATTACTCCAAAACAGTGTAAAAAGTAATGACCCCGCCCACTTTGAGCTGCAGTGATCGAGTTGCATTGTGGGTAGTCATGTTTTTGGTTAGTTTGTCCTATTTAGAGGTGTTTATGCATATTTATTTTGGGAGGGTTGTGTTGTTCTTAGTTACAACTTCACTTTCTTTCATTTATTGTTGCAAATGTGGTGTTATTTGTTGTGTCATGTTTGCATCATAAGTGAGGAGGCTGGTCACAGGAATGGGACCACTGTCCTTGCACTGTGTTAACAAATAAGAGGCGGTTCACACTAAATGCCCTGGACTTGACTCCTTGTGTTCCATTCTCATTGGCTGTCTGAAGTCATGTGAGGCAGGAGTTAGCTGGTATTTTTCAGTGTGGCTGCTAGCCGTTAGCTTCTTGGCATAACTGCTGATACAATATAAACACTGTTAAGAGTTAAAGTTTCATGAATATCTAGTGTTAGAATAATGCTTGAAAAATAGCAGTGTCATATTTAAATAACACTTTGAGTGTTACTTATCTTATAGAGTTGAAGTATTTTAACAATTGTGAGAAGGGTATCGCTGCAGACCAACTTTCAGGCTTCTACTGTTTTTGAGACAGCGCCGCCCCCTGCATAGCAATCCAAAATATTAAGAATTCCTTTTAATATTGATAGCAATGACTGCTCTTTCTGTGAAAGTCTTATAGAAACTATAGATCATATTTTTTATGAATGTGAGAAAACACAATTATTTTGGAAAAAACTAGAGATGTGGCTCAAACCAAAAATACCCTTCCCAGTGATCATTTTTGGAATTCTACTCAAAGATAAAGATAAGGAATTCTGCTACAACATCTTCCTCTGCTTAGCCAAATTTTTTATCCACAAACAACGAAGCCTGAAAGTGGCGTCGGCCTGAATCTGGTGTGGTTGCACTTAAACATCTGTCCATTAGAGGCCGCTGTCTCGAAAAGGGTAGAAGCCTGAAAGTGGCGTCGGCCTGAAAGTGGGTAAATAATTTGAAAAACAACTTAATTGAAGCTTTAACAACAATTACATTTTATAATAAGCAATTAATAGAAAAAAAATTAATAAGCAATTAACAGAAGGGTAGAAGCCTGAAGGTGGCGTGGTGTCGGCCTGAATCAGGGGCGGAGTGCACCAGCTGGGCGTAACTTAAGCCAGACTTAGCCCTTACGTCTGACTTAGCTAAAGACTGGAGATTAGACCGAGTGCACCAACACAAACTAGGACCAGTTGTAGCTGCGCCTGGGCGTATCGTGCACGTTCACGAGAATACAAGCGTTGCTGTGCTCGTTGCCTAGCAACGTATCGGCCCGAGCAAAGCTGAAAGCGGGAGGCAACTTTCTATTAAATGTAATGACTCAAAAATGAAAAAACAAAACAAAAAAATGCTGTTTGGAAGATGATCACTGCTGCATCAATAACGAGTGACGGCTGAGTGCGTACAGTTGAGGAGAAAAAATAAATAAAAAATCTCCTGTCAAGCGCAAAAAAACACCAGTCTGCTCTTAAAAATCCCCAGACTGGCAGGATCCTCCTCCAAAAGCTTCGCCATACAGCTCTGTGATTATAGATATTTTTGAAGTGCGTTCACCTGCTTTTATCGACCTTTATGGCGTTGTTCAGCGCCCGACGCGCTACCCGATGAGATTCGGGAGGATGAGCGCTGCGCTGAGCTCACATCCTCAGCACGAGAACGCTGCATCCAGGAAAATGATCGGAATGGCTCATATAGATTATTATTATTATTATAGACCGTACACAATTCTCTAATAATATAGTGCTTAAACTCACACATAGGAATAAACAAATTTATCGGCTGCGCTGCAGCCCCGGCAATTTTCCTCTGTGCGTTCCGTCTGTTGCTTATTTACACGCTCATAAAACAGCTCTAGGCCTAGATCTTCCCACTTACGCCTGCTCCACACCAGGCGTAAAAGTTACACCTGGGCGCAGCGGCTGAAGGTCTTACGCCTGAGTGGTGCACTTGTCTTAACAACGAGCTGGACGTAACTTTCAAATCTACGTCGGACTTATGGTTACGCCCGGACTTACGCCCAGCTGGTGCACTCCGCCCCTGGTGTGGTTGCAGTTAAACATCTGTCCATTAGAGGTCGCTGTCTTGAAAAGGGTAGAAGCCTGAAAGTGGCGTCGGCCTGAAAGTGGCGTCGGCCTGAAAGTGGCGTCGGCCTGAAACTGGCGTCGGCCTGAAACTGGCGTCGGCCTGAAACTGGCGTCGGCCTGAAACTGGCGTCGGCCTGAAACTGGCGTTGGCCTGAAACTGGCATTGGCCTGAAACTGGCGTTGGCCTGAAACTGACGTCTCCGGGTCTGCAGCGTTATACTATTGATTGTTAGAGTTAAAGCAGATTTACACCATAACTTAATTTAACTCTATTGAGTGTAAAATTGACTGTGAATATTTAACACTGAGGTCAGTGTAACTTTTACACTGTACAGGGCAGGACCATATGTTCACTGCCTCAGTGTTGAAATTGACTCTTTTAGTGTTGAATTAACACTGCTCGTTTTACTGTGCAGCACATGAACATTGGAACCGATTGGAACACGCCTTGGTGGTTCCTGATGACAAATCTCCAAGACAACCGGGGAAGGACCAATGCATCAAGGTGAGGTTCCTCGACATTGAGAAACCCAGGGACTCATCCAATATGGCGGTGACGCTGCTATGCTTTCCAGCGTCCAGTGGCGTGTTTTCATGTCTATGGGACTTATGGAAGTTACTTTACCACGTTCAAAAACATTCAGAGTCAGAAGGATTTTATTGCCATATGTGCGAGAAATCACAACAGGCAAGAATTTGGTTTAGTTCACTAGGCTATGCACAGACCCCAAGTCCACCTGAACTGGTCCACCTCTTCAAACTCACAAAGGAGGGAGAAGTTTTCATTTCAAAGTGTCATGAGAGAGAAAAAGATGAAAATCCAGATAAACAGCAGGTCAGATTCCAGGCAGCTCTAAAACAGTCTGAAGACTTTTTTATGATTGTATCAGGATCACACAGAAGAAATCAGGCTTCAGCTGCTGAGTTTAGCTTTGAGACAAAAGCTCCAGAGCTTTTATTCTGAAGGTTTTTGATGAAAAGAAGTGATGAGGTGTTTCCCAAAGACATGAAAGCAAACCGTAGCTTGTTACCATACCATACCATACCACTATATTTATATAGCACATTTAAAATTCAGCATGAGAGCTGACCAAAGTGCTGCACAGGCAGGATCATTAAAAACAAAATTAAGAAAAAAAGCCAATAAAACAACCATAAATGCAAGGCAGTAAAAGCAAATAAAAGCAGTAAAAACAATAAGAACAATAAAAAGAACAATTAAAAGCAAACAAAAAAAGAAAAACAAGTCACTGTTTAAAGGCCAAACTGTAAAAATAGGTCTTCAGTCGGGATTTAAAAACAGCCAGAGAGGGTGCCTGCCTAACTGTAATGGGAAGTGAGTTCCATAGCATGGGAGCCGCATAAACAAATGCTCGTTCACCTCGTGATTTGTAGGACATCCGGGGAGTGCAAAGTAGCAAGAGATCAGCCGACCTCAATGTGCGCATGGGTGCATAAGGGGTGAGCAGGTCGGACAGATATGGAGGTGCTAAGTCATGTAGTGCTTTAAACACAAATGTCAATAATTTAAACCGTACACGGAAAGTAACGGGGAGCCAATGTAGACGTTCCAAGACCGGGGTGATATGGCAACGTCGATTTGTGTTTGTTAAAAACCTAGCAGCAGCGTTCTGGACGATCTGCAGCCGGTTCAGGGCTGAAACAGGGGTACCAATAAGAAGTGCATTTGCATAGTCCATGCGAGAGGTGATAAAAGCATGTATAACTGATTCCAAGTGCCTCCGCTTCAGAATTGGTCGTAAGCGAGTTAGACGGCGTAGCTGATAAAAACAAGACCTCACCACAGAGTTTATCTGAGGTGCCATTGAGAGGGTGGCATCCAATTTTACCCCAAGGCTAGTTACACACGGCTTAGGATTTAGAGTTGAAAACGCAGAAAAAGAGCCTGAGGGATTGCGGGGGTCAAAAATGATAGACTCTGTTTTTAACTCATTTAATTTAAGGAAATTAGCAGCCAGCCAACCCTTAACATCAGCCAAGCCTGCTGAAACTTGGGAGCCCATGCTTTCCTTATTTAGTGCCACATAGATTTGGCAATCATCAGCGTAAATGTGATAGTTAAGACCATGCTGTTCCAGGATTTTGCCCAATGGCAAGAGATATATGGAAAAAAGGAGTGGTCCGAGGACAGAGCCCTGCGGCACACCCCAAGGCAGTGGGAGACAGGGAGAGGTACAGTCCCCAATCTGGACAGTGATGGATCGGTTGGCTAAGTAGGAGTTGAACCATTTGAGGGCAATACCTGTCACCCCCACCCAGGACCCAAGCCGGTCCAATAGAATATGATGATCCACAGTATCGAAGGCTGCAGAGAGGTCCAGCAACAGCAGCAATACCTGAGACCCAGAGTCAGATGCCACCAGAATGTCATTTAGCACTCTAATCAGAGCAGATTCAGTGCTATGGTGTGGCCTGAAAGCAGACTGAAACACATCCGACAGTGAGTTGCTGTCCATGTAAGCAGAGATTTGTGTGTGAACATTTTTTTCCAAAACCTTGGAGAGGAACGGGACTTTCGAGATTGGACGGAAATTCTCATAACAGGAGTGATCCAGACCGGGTTTCTTCAATATCGGCTGTACAACCGCATCTTTAAAAACCGTAGGGAACACTCCAGTGCTGAGACTAGTGTTTATAATGTTGAGGAGTGCTGGGCTCAGTGTAATCACTGAGTCACGCACCAATTTAGGCGGGAGACAGTCCACTGGAGAACCTGCTGGCTTCATAGAGCTAATCAGCTTCACCAGGTCAGGAAGCTGAACTGGAGCAAAGTCCGAGAAGACAGGAGGGCCAGGCGGTTCCATATGAATGGTTGGTCCCAAAGGCTGGAGGCTGGGTCTGATATCCAGAATCTTGTTTAAGAAAAAGTTCTGTAAGTCCGTGCACAAAGCAACAGTGGGAGTAAGGCCATCAGACTCAGCCAACGACAGTAGAGAGTTTATTGTGCTGAACAGTTTAGACTGGTCACCATGATGATGTGAAATGATGTTGGAGAAATAGGTGTTACGAGCAGATCTAACAGCTCTCTGGTAGCGGGAAAGTGCATCAACCAGGAACTGCTGTGAGCTAGGCAGTCTGTCTTTCTTCCACTTCCGCTCCAGTACCCTACACCGCCGCCTGAGGCTACGAGTATTGTCATTTAGCCAAGGGTCAGAAATAGTTTGTTTCCATCTAGGTCTAAGAGGAGCAACAGCGTCCAGGGCGGCAGAGCAGGTCACAGTAAACAGATGCAGAAGGCCATCTACATCCATGCAGGAAACTGAAGGGGGTGGAGTGAGGGAATCTATATCCAGAATAGACAGGAAGTTGAAAGTCGTATTTGGAGATATACACCTAGAATAACGGGCAGCCTGCCTTCGAGCTGGGGGAAGGAGGCGTGAGATGTTAAACATAATCGCAGCATGGTCAGAAAATCCCACAGAGTCCACAGATAGGTCATACACATCCAATCCATAAGATAAAACCAGATCTAAGGTGTGTGAGCCAGCGTGCGTGGGGACATTAACCAGTTGCTGAAGGCCAAAAGAGTCCAAAATGTTAATAAAATCCCTCACCAGAGGCTTCAGAGGACAGCAGACGTGGATATTAAAATCCCCCAAAATAATTCCCTGATCATATTTTGGGAGTAAATCAGCTAAAAGGTCTGAAAGTTCATTTAAAAAAACCTTATTATATCGAGGTGGCCTGTAGCAGAGAATGACAAGGATGGGAGGAGAAAACCCAAGTTCAAATACCGAGACCTCAAAACTGGTCGGGGCCAGCGGCCCAGTGAGGGGTTTGAGGGGGATACTGGAGCAGTACAGAGACAGTAAGCCCCCACCACGACCAGAGAGCCTGGGCTCATTTAGAATGTTGCACTCAGGAGGACAAAGTTCAACCAGCGAAGCCGACTCACCCAGCGGGACCCACGACTCAGTCATGCAGAACAGGCTTATTTCTTTATCAATGAAGAAGTCCTTTAGGATAGCTGTTTTATTTCCAATCGAGCGGACATTGAGGAGAGCAATCCGAATAGGCGGCGAAGATAGCGATGGAAGCTGACTGGCAGATCGCCACATACCAGACGTCACAGGATAGCAGAGATTCCGAGGATTTACTCCACCAGTACGCCGCGGCAGATAGGGGCTCCCATATACGCGATCCAGCCTCTGATGATGCAGAACCTGGATGAGACGAGGCGAGGAGTCACAGGGAAACATATCCAGACTGCGGCGACAAACGTTGCTTTCCCGCCAGAGGGTTCGGATCCTAACCCGGACACCAGCACGCCTTCCACGCCGCCGCCGCCGCCTCGAGGAGCGCCCCGTCAGGCCTGGAGTGGCGAGGAGAGACGCCGGGACCTCATCAAACAGATGGCCAAACAGCGGCCTGAAAGTTGCTTCATGGAACTTTGGTAGTCCTGGACTCAACCGGAGATCCAGAAGGGTGAGTCGATCATATGTGACAGTAGGATACGAATCAGCCAAAAAGTGACTCAACAAAGAAATTAGCACAATAATCAGGAGCAACAGACGGCGAGCCACAACAGTCGGCGCCATCTTGCTCCACCACATGTTGGAGGGGTTATACCTTTACGTTGCCCTGAGAATGCTTTGGGGTCTCGCAGGTAGAACTGGCAGAGCTGGTACCCCAGCAACCTGTAACAGGTAAAAATGGACAGATGGACGTTGGAAGGTTTGGGAGTTCATCATTACATCAGCAATAAGAAATCTGAAATTTTCTCTGGTCTGTGATCTCACCATCACCAAGCACTAATTTATGTTAATAATAAAATATTTCCCACATAGACAATTTCAAATCATATTTTTTCAGTTTATTCAGAATTTTTTTAAACATCCTATGTGTGAAAATCATAGAAATTATGGTAAAAATGTGACTCTTTAGCGCCATGCAGTTCAGAGTGGCACACTCAAAAAGGCAACAACCTCCAGCATTCACTTCAGGTCCGTTCTTTATAAATAGCATGAGCTTGATAGTATAATCTAGTCTAACCCACACAAAGCATATCGACCAATTAAAAAACATTTTTAATTATGACTGTTATATCAACCTACCAGTCCTGAAGGAAGCAAGCATAGCTGTCACTGATTCACACACGGAGGAGGGGTGGCGTCAACTGGGTCTGGTGTCACGTGAATCTGAGAGCAGCGGAGTAAACAAGTTGCTGCCGCTTAGCCATCAGCTGATCGTGGCACGTACATGGTGTGAGCCGCAGTGGAGATGGAGCGAACATCAACCACTGGCTGCTTAGCGATCGGATAGCTGATGAGATTTGACTGGAGCCGGGGGCGGGGACACGCTGTGGAGATGAAGTAAACTAATGCTAACTTAGCTATCGGCTCTGAAGTAAACTAATGCTAACGTAGCCACTGGCTCTAAAGTAAACTAATGCTAATGTAGTCAGCGGCTCTGAAGTAAACTAATGCTAACGTAGCCACTGGCTCTAAAGTAAACTAATGCTAATGTAGTCAGCGGCTCTGAAGTAAACTAATGCTAACATAACCACCAGTTAGCGGACGAGCGCTGAAGCATGTTGGGAGAGAAACGGCAGGCTGCAGGAAGAGAGGACTTGAGTAGAAGGAACTTTCTTGAAGGACTTTGGAACTGATACATTGGGATCGGATTGGGAGCTCTATTATGACAAAAAAGACGAATGAGCAACTTGAGGTGAGTCAGGGACAACACTTGGAGGCTGGTGTCTAGCTAATAGCAGGTGGAGATCTCATCATATGCGGCTGCCGAGTGTTGAACATGATGATGACCTGACAAATTTGACTTGTCTTTCTATTTCATTGTTTGTTATTCAAACTAACAAAGTACAGCAACGGTGTAGCAGCTAGTCTCTTCTTCTTCTTAGTTGAATTGGCAGACGCCATGCTTCCAGGGCGCACTGCTGCCCTCTGCTGTTCCTTTCAGGTTACAGTCATAGTGCAAACACGTAATGCAGAGCTCATATGTCCCTAAACAGCTATCGTATTTCAAGATGGTGGATGACCATAGGGTGTCAACCACAGTTTATGTATTAAAAATGTAAAATTAGAAGCTGAGAGGAATATTTAGAATTGATGTTTGTGAGAAATATTAATAGCCTGGCAAGCCATCCTATATATGTGAATATATAGTCTGGCCACGAACCATTGACGGCTCTCAGTCGTGAGGCGGGATCTACGGTTGTCTTTCAAAATGTCAGCACCCAATTGGATAGTGCTAGGACCAATCAGAGTGATGAACAACGTGACGTAATCACAGCGACGGAAAAGCGGGAGGCATTAATGGCGTCTAACATCAATGATTTCTGTCGTTTTTGTATGAAAAACACGCGAATATCAGGTGTACTGGGACATTGCACTACTTTGTTTGATAAAAATAAGAAGCCGCTAAGTATATCAGACAGACTTACGCACGTTGGAGTCTAAATAATCCAATGTTAATGACAAAGCCATTTCAAACAAACGTGGTTCCTGAGTTGCCGCCATGTTGCTTGGGTTCGCGGCCGCAACGCTGACGTCATCGGCTACTCCCGCTCTGTGATTGGCCCAAAATATAGAGCGCTGTGATAGGCCCAACCAAAACTATAGCAAGCTGTGATTGGACAGCCACAGGCTGCGAAGGTTCCTATGAAGCGTGCCTAGACCAAACTCTGCAAAGCAAGAATTTGGTCTAGTTCACTAGGCTAAAATATTAATGAAAAAGGACAAATTTGTGAACTGGAAACACACAATTTGATAATAAACAGGTAAAAATATTACACACTGGGGCTTTAAAGGTGTCCTAGAATGCAGTTAATCAACAATCTCAAACAGAGCTTTGAGCCTCCAAAAAGCATAAGAAAAGGTTTGGCTTCCATCTGTCCCAGGAGCCCTGATACAGGCCATTCTAAACCCACTTACTCAGGCCTTCAGTGAAAAGAGCTGTTGACCCCTCCCACTCGGCCAGGACATGCTGATTGGTTGGTTTCCCCTGAAGGCCTCAGACACATGCAGGTTTGAGGAGACGTGGCTCCCCCTTATGACGTGTTAAGGAAGGTTTTCTCTGAACAGGAGGTTTTCTCTCGCCTTTTTCAACTTTCTAATTTACATCAAAAGTAGGTCAAACACGGCTTTGACTTTTTGGTATGCTACTGTTGACCACCCAAGCTGTCTTATTCAACAACAACAAGGAACATGTTGGTTTACATTCTAGGTCCCCTTTAATGAAAACGTTTCTTATGATATAGTGCTGGGATAAAATTGGAATAGGCCTAAACTGATATTGGGTTTCAAAACCAGATTAAGTGTATTAATAGAAACAAATGTGAACAATAGCTGTAAGTAGTCAGAAAGCTCACCACTATCATAAACACTGCACATGTTTTGACAATAAGCCAATGATTTTTTTTCCATATCTTCATGTTCTACAGCAGGGGTTCCCAAATTTTTTTCTTTGGGGACCCCCTTGCCTGTGTCCAAGACAAGCCAGGACCCCCAACCCCAACTCCTACACGCATAAACACGTTAAATGTGATAATCTGCAAACTTTATACAGACATACAGAGTTATACCTTTTATATGGAGTTCTGATTATACTTTAGGGTGTGTTACTGGGAATTTATAAGTGTAATTTTTACAAATAAAATCTTGCTAACCTCACAACCTAAGCAAAGACAAAATATGGGGACCCCCTGTAATCTCCCGACCCCTGATTTGGGAACCCCTGTTCTAGAGCCGGGGTCACCAACTTCTGTGAAGCTGAGAGCTACTTCATGGGTATTGAGCGATAGAAGGGCTGCCAGGTTGATATAATGCTGACCTTTGAACTGGAATAGATCAGAGTTAAACTAAACCTCATGCATAATAAACATTTGAATGCTTTTTAAAGAAAATTGTAGTTTTAAAATCTAAACGAATGCATTTGTGCTAAAGAAAAAGATGGCAGGAGGTTTTTTTATTTAGACTTGTGCTATTTGGACAAAAGGCCTTGGGGCACCGTATGGTTCCTGGGGGCACCACGTTGGTGGCTGGCTGTACAGCCAGTCCCAAGCAAACTCCACAGTCTGACTCCTAAACGCTGTCTCAACAACCTTCAGAAACTCCAGTGTAGAAAAACCTTTATTCGACTTTCTCCAGGTATTCTTGTGTCCTTTAAACTCGGTGATACCATTATACACACAAAAAGGCTTCCCATCAAAAAAGCAATTTACACTCAGTGACATGAGTCAAACCGAAATCAAAACTAATTTAGAGCCGGTGTTGCACAGAGCTGTTATTTGCTCGTTGTGCTGCTCTTGTCCTGTTTACTAGGATTTTCCAACAACAACAGAGCTGTTATTTTATTTTACTGTCTGTTTTGGTTTCTTCCACATCATTCTCATTAAACCCACACACCTTTCTGCATGAATGGCTTCTGACAGTAGTTATTTAAGAGAATGTGTCTCAAATTGAGTCTTGTGTTTTGAATTTATTCTCCAACTGTATCTGAGATGAATTTTAACTGTTTCAAGATCACTGCATACACGATTATACAATCACATCTCAAATGATACAACAGCTAAAGTAAATAAAAATATAGAGGAATGCATGAGAATTGTGATGCCTGTTCTTTCCTGTGTCAAAAAACACCAAAAGATTCCACTTTAACATGCATGCTGAACACGAAAATAGTCTTCTACCCTATTTTCTACTTTAGCCGCCGAAAGAAAATAGGCGGGGAAATGCTCAGGTTGGAAATGCCAGTTTCTTCTACGTTACAAAGAAATGTTTGCATTCATGGACTCACCCGCTCACATGTTTCATACTTCAATTTTTTTTGTTGTTTTGCTTTTGTTCTTTTATTTCACAAATTTTTAACCTTCCAATAATAACAATGTAGCTCATCCCCACCAGCGTGTGAATGAATGGATGACTGATTGTGTTGTAAAGCGCCTTGGGGGGTTGTAGAACCCTAAGAAGGCGCTATACAAATACAGGCCATTTACCATTTACTGCTAGTAGAAACAGTTACTCCTGCAAATTACTACAGAATTCAATTTAAACAACCAGTAATATACAAAGCTGACTACTGTGTACACAATTATAAAATAATGTTGAATGAAATTGGAGAAGTTTTAAAACAGCAGCAATTCACTTTGAACTTGCTGCCATTAGTCTAGCTGTCTAGTCTATAAGTAAACTATTTTACAGAGGCCATTCAGATTTTAGTCTACAAGTAAAACCTCAATTATTAATAACTTTAATGCAGAAAAACATAAAAAATATCTTGTAAGAACTTTTTAGGGTTGTACCTGAAAACATTAAGACAGAAGCGTTCATCCTTTTACGTTGATTGACAGATGTAATGTTTATTTGTGAGACGATGTGTTGGTGAATCTTTACTGCTCTGTTGACTGATTGATGCCTCATTGATATTATTTATGGAGCCAGACTGGCTGATTGGAAGCAATCAGATGCAAACATTGTGCACAATGCTGGTTTAGTTACAGCCTTCATTAAAATCCAACTGTAACTTTTGCCTTAATAGCCAAAAAATTTAAACTGAGCTAAGAAATTGGCCACAAGATTCAAACAAATTCCCCAAATTTTCCAACTTCATTTGTCAAAAATTCACACTGGTTTTCATCAAGACGACAACCATCCAGTTTCCAACAGCTGTGCCTGTGGGGAGTCTGCTGATGATTACAGAGTGTTCTCCTGATTGCTCCTTCCCTGATGATTACCCCCCTCAGACACCTTCTACACACCCGCACACAAAAACTAAACAGGTAAACATTTTGGCAACAGTTTGTGTTGTTCCAGGTTTAACTGTTTGTGTTCCCTTTACAACATTAGGATTAACGTTGTGAAGATAAATGACGGTAAGTTATTAATGCCATTGTAAAACCATTTCCTCAAGGAAGTGTCAGACTGTTTGGTAGCTTACATTGTTTAGTTTAGAAAAACAAACTAAGACAAAAGAAGGATCCACAAACTTTTGGCAACGTCTCCAACAAAACAATGTCTCAGAGACAAAAGCCGTGTGACGCGTCTGAGGCACGATAAACATGTCGAACTCGCCAGATGGCCAAATAAAAGCGCTTTTACAGCTGTTCTGTTACTGAGTGTTGACATGTTTACTTCTCCATGTGCAAGTGTATTGTTTTTTTTAAATAGAGTTTTCATGTTGTGCATGCAAGCGTGAAGAAGTTTGCTGTGTGACCTCCGGTTATTTAAAACTAAATTGTGTGTGCAGACCTAAGCACGTTTCCACTGAGGCTGGCAGCTTAAAAAGACCAAAAATACCCTCCACATAGGTAGATAAATAGTTTTTTTCTTTGATGGTTTTTAATTAGATTGTGCAAGGTTAAAGTTTAGCTCATTAACACTCCATATGGAACAGTTGTGAAGTTATAAACAACGCAGTACTCTCTTTTAGGGGTTCACCAGGCTGGTTAGTTGGTGACATCATTTCCGCTAGGCCCCAAAGTCAAGTAGAACACCTGCTTTACCAGAAGTAAAATTAAAATAAATAATAATAATAATAAAGAAAAACACTCAGGCAGTGTGGTGGTTTAGGTAGCAGCCTAAGCAGAGAGGCCCCAAATTCCCTCTCCCTACCTGGCCAGCTCCTCCAGGGGAATCCTAAGGCGTTCCCCTGGGAAACATAGTCCTTCCAATGAGTCCTGGGTCTTCCTTTAGGTCTTCTCCTGGTTGGACATGCCCAGAAAACCTCACCAGGGAGGCGTCTAGGAGGCATCCTAACCAGATGCCCGAGCCACCTACACAGGCTCCTCTCCATGCGGAGGAGCAGCGCATCTACTCCAAGCCCCTCCCAGATAACCAAGCTTCTCACCCTAACTCTAAAGCACCATTTACACCGGGTGCAGAACAGATGCAGATCAGAATCCGTGCTTCTCCCACAAAGACTTCGGGGGGGGCGGGGGGGGGGGGGGGGGGGGGGTGTCTATTTTGCATTGGCCCCCAAAATGCCTTGAAACAGCCCTGGGTGTGGGGCTGAGTTTTGAAGCTGATCTGAACTGTATTGAATATATAAATATTACATCCTTATAAAGTATTGCTTTATAAAAGTAAAAGGTATAGTGGGATAAATCTACCTACATTTTCATTTTCAAACTCTTTGTTTTGTTTTCTTGATTTTATTTGACTATTTTCCTGTCCTGTCTGTCTCTGATCTTCCTGCATCTCCTCTCAATCCTCCATAAAAACTGCTGCCTGACTTCCACCTCATGAGTTACTTTTGAACTAAGCAGATTAAAGAGATCTACTGACTGCAAAAAATAGCGGAGTGCACACTGCGCGGCCGCGCCAGTGAGATGAAGTCACCGGAGCACGGGCGATGAGCTCTGCAGCAGTGGAGCACGTCAGACATGAACGATCACGTGTTAATTAGATTTTTTGGTGGCGCAACTTTGAGAATGTTACTCTGGCCACGCACCGGACGCAGCTGCCTGGAGCGCATGATCAATCAGCTCTCTGTCCTCTCCACACAAAAAGAATCCCCAGGACGCTGAGAGTCCATATAAATATTGTAATGTAGGTAGCAACAAGATCTTTTTGGGCTCCCCTCGGGTGTGGAAGTTGAGAGCTTCTAGGGGAGCCCCTTTCAGGTGATCCGGGCTTCCCTTTAGGTTTCCCAATGAATCTGCATATTTCCAGTAGTACAGACTTGAACACATTTGCCAACTGATTTGTGCAATAATCCAATTTTTTTTTTACTTTCACAAAAAGGCAAATTCTAGGTTAGATATTATAGAAAATGGGGATGGCTTGCCATCAAATTTAAAAGCCATCCCTCATTATTTAGGCCGTCCAGCTGGCTAATACTAAGTTCTCACTGAACCACAACACTTCTGCTCATGAATTTAGCACCAGAGCACCACTGGTGTGAGAGGTTCTCCGCTCAATAATATCAGAGAAGGAGAAACAGCCGGCTGCTACCACTTCAACTTTAGGACAAACTACCAGAGTCCCAAAGAGAAAAACATCATTTGAAGTCACAAACAACAAAGCACATTTGGACCTACTTTGTGAAGTGCCTTGAGATGATTCTTGTTGTGATTTGGCGCTATATAAATAAACTGAATTGAATTGAACCTAGAAAACGGTGACTGGTGATTAGCGCTTTCTGGTTTACTGTGGCAATGTGCATTCCAGTATCAGGGGGATGTGGTCCAGGGATGATGCCTGACGGAATTGGTGGTTAAGAGCTAGCTGGTTTTGCAGAATTGTCATTGCAGCTTCAAGATAAGTGAATGTCTTAGAAATGTTCATCAGCAGATTCAAGATGGCTGCCACAGCTAATCAACTATGTCAAAGACCTAAATAGTTATAATTCAGTCAGTTTCACCGATAGAGCTAAAGTCTGGCATCCTTGTAGTGAAAAGTCATCCCCGTCACTTTCTCTCATCTCTAAACATTAGATGAGTTTTACTTTACAAAGAAATGATAGCAAAAGAATGAACGCCTGTAAAAGTAAACCGAGGCAGTGAGAGAGGGTGAAAATTGACTTTCATAATATGGGAAGCTGATTTTCATAATGGAAAACTCTTCCAATCCATCCTATCCTGGTTTATTTTCTTGTTAAAGGGATATAAGACTGATTCTATCAAAAATAAGACAAGGTGAAAATTAGGATATAAAAGTGTGAGATGGAGAAAATGGATTTGGAAGAAATGGAAAAAGAGGAAATTAGACACCAGCAGAATTAAAATCAGAGAAAACTCAAGAAAAAAATTCAAAATAAGGGATGAAGAAGCAAAAGAGCAAACTTCAGTTAACGCAACAATGAGTGATAAGGCAATGAGATCAAATCCTACTGTTTACATCAGCAGCAGTAAAACTCATTGATTTTCCTCTAATCAATGTTCTTGAAGAACAAGTATTAGCATCCTGTGTTCCCCTTAACACAAATCAACCTCTTCATTTACCTAAAGGAATGCATTTGGGTTTCATTTAAGTGATGAATGTTTTATTTTGGTTATCGAAGCTGCACTGACAGCAATGACAGGTTTTTCATTCAAACCCATATTTTAATTGGCTTTTGCCTCTAATTGTATCTGTGTCAGACTGGCTCAATAAGACGTTGTACAGAGTAACTAGAGGACACTGATGGAGGAGAAATGGAACATATTAAAGACAATAGGTGATAAAACTGAGCTGGAAATGATCTGTTTAAGAGGCTTTGATTAAACAAATACTCAAGACCTTTCAGCTGACAGGTATACAAATAAGTGACAGCTGGAAATGAGCTTTTTATCAGTTATTGGTTATTTTGCGTATGTGAACAACTGTATTGAAGATTGGTAGGCTAATAAATTATAAAAAGTCAAACATTAAAGCTAGGCTCTGTAACTTTACTTCATGAAGGAGAGGAGGAGATTTTGACATTTGAACGGCTATTGCTCCTCCCTCCGCCCTTCCAGAAAAAGCCGAAAGCCACACCTCCTAATGTGCACGCGCAGGGAAGGCGTCAACAGAGAGCATCGCTACATTGACCCAGAGCTGAGCTAGCGTTAGCAATGGAGTTTTCTGAGGTAAGGATGTTGTTTACAACCAAAACTTTAGCTATTTCCTGTTGACAAAAGGCATTTTATAAAGAATAAATATGTTTTTAAAAGACCAGTAACAGTTGACATAATCTATGAGGGGCCGTGTAAGCCATAATTTATTCTGTTACTCTCACATGCATATATTCTCCTCACACACGCATACATTCTTCTCATACATACACACATTCCACACTCATACACATATATATTCTTTACACACACACATATATTCTCTGCACACACACATATATTCTCTGCACACACACATATATTCTCTGCACACATACATATATTCTCTGCACACACACATATATTCTCTACATACACATACATATATTCTCTTCACACACGCATACATTCTTCTCATACATACACACATTCCACACTCATACACATATATATTCTTTACACACACACATATATTCTCTGCACACACACATATATTCTCTACACACACATACATATATTCTCTGCACACACACCTATATTCTTTACACACACACACATATATTCTCTACACACACATACATATATTCTCCTCACACACGCATACATTCTTCTCATACATACACACATTCCACACTCATACACATATATATTCTTTACACACACACATATATTCTCTGCACACACACATATATTCTCTGCACACACACATATATTCTCTGCACACATACATATATTCTCTGCACACACACATATATTCTCTACATACACATACATATATTCTCTGCACACACACATATATTCTCTACACACACACACATATATTCTCTACACACACATACATATATTCTCCTCACACACGCATACATTCTTCTCATACATACACACATTCCACACTCATACACATATATATTCTTTACACACACACATATATTCTCTGCACACACACATATATTCTCTGCACACACACATATATTCTCTGCACACATACATATATTCTCTGCACACACACATATATTCTCTACATACACATACATATATTCTCTGCACACACACATATATTCTCTACACACACACACATATATTCTCTACACACACATACATATATTCTCCTCACACACGCATACATTCTTCTCATACATACACACATTCCACACTCATACACATATATATTCTTTACACACACACATATATTCTCTGCACACACACATATATTCTCTGCACACATACATATATTCTCTGCACTCACACATATATTCTCTACACACACACACATTTATTCTGTACTCTCACATGCATATATTCTCCTCACACACGCCTACATTCTTCTCATACATACACACATTCCACACTCATACACATATATATTCTTTACACACACACATATATTCTCTGCACACACACATATATTCTCTGCACACACACATATATTCTCTGCACACATACATATATTCTCTGCACACACACATATATTCTCTACACACACACACATATATTCTCTACACACACATACATATATTCTCCTCACACACGCATACATTCTTCTCATACATACACACATTCCACACTCATACACATATATATTCTTTACACACACACATATATTCTCTGCACACACACATATATTCTCTGCACACACACATATATTCTCTGCACACATACATATATTCTCTGCACACACACATATATTCTCTACATACACACACATATATTCTCTACACACACATACATATATTCTCCTCACACACGCATACATTCTTCTCATACATACACACATTCCACACTCATACACATATATATTCTTTACACACACACATATATTCTCTGCACACACACATATATTCTCTGCACACACACATATATTCTCTGCACACAAACATATATTCTCTACATACACATACATATATTCTCTGCACACACACCTATATTCTTTACACACACACACACACACACACGTTTTCCACACACACACACTTATATTGTCCACTTACACACACATACATACTCTTCACATTCACATACATTCTCTCCCCCCCCTCTCTCTCTCCCTCTCTCTCTCTCTCTCTCTTTCTCTCTCTCACACACACACACCTTCTGGTTTGACATTATAAGAATATCAGAGATAAAATATATATAAATGTGAAAATGAAGAAAGAAGTGTGTGTGTGTGTGTGTGTGTGTGTGAGAGAGAGAGAGAGAGAGAGAGAGAGAGAGAGAGAGGGAGGGAGGGGGAGAATGTATGTGAATGTGAAGAGTATGTATATGTGTGTAAGTGGACAATATAAGTGTGTGTGTGGAAAACATGTGTGTGTGTGTGTAAAGAATATAGGTGTGTGTGCAGAGAATATATGTATGTGTATGTAGAGAATATATGTGTGTGTGCAGAGAATATATGTATGTGTATGTAGAGAATATATGTGTGTGTGCAGAGAATATATGTATGTGTATGTAGAGAATATATGTGTGTGTGCAGAGAATATATGTATGTGTATGTAGAGAATATATGTGTGTGTGCAGAGAATATATGTATGTGTATGTGAAGAGTATGTATATGTGTGTAAGTGGACAATATAAGTGTGTGTGTGGAAAACATGTGTGTGTGTGTGTAAAGAATATAGGTGTGTGTGCAGAGAATATATGTATGTGTATGTAGAGAATATATGTGTGTGTGCAGAGAATATATGTATGTGTATGTAGAGAATATATGTGTGTGTGCAGAGAATATATGTGTGTGTGCAGAGAATATATGTGTGTATGCAGAGAATATATGTGTGTGTGCAGAGAATATATGTGTGTGTGTAAAGAATATATGTGTGTATGAGTGTGGAATGTGTGTATGTATGAGAAGAATGTATGCGTGTGTGAGGAGAATATATGCATGTGAGAGTAACAGAATAAATTATGGCTTACACGGCCCCTCATAATAATCTATATTATAAATAAACCCACTATTGTCAAATTGTTAGCATTTTATTATGAGTCACTAGCATATCATTAGCCTATCTTAGCATTAGCTCCATGGACTAGTTTACATTTTATCCTGATATGTCATTCAAGAAGGGATGAATGTACATCATGGCATAGGAATTATTCAGGCACAACTCATGAGTAAACACCACGTTCTGTGTAGTCCTCCTATAATCCTGTTGGTACCAGAGGTTTACTGGTTACTTTGTGTGTTTGGTGCTGGGTTACAACACAACCAGTACTGGTTTAGGCCTCATTTGGATCAGGTGTAAACCTGACCAAAATGTCTTTGTATGTCAAATTCGATTTACGCAGGAATATTGTTTTACATTTATATATTTTTATTCCAACACTATTTAGAGCTCAGTGATGGAGGAGTCGTCTGATGAAGAGTTTGAACCTCCTGTCACCTCATCAAGCAGACGTGGTTTAAAACAGAGCCACCCATCAGCCTTTTGAGGTTGTGGTGCAGCAGCTGTGAACCTTGGAGAGAAAGATTTACCTCGAGTTCAGAATCTTGGATCAGAACATGTAGCTTGAACGGGTAAGCAATAATATTACACTCAACACAAAATAATAATAATAATAATAATAATAATAATAATACTGTTGCTGTAACAGATCTCTTTTCACTTTTATAGCAACGCCTACAGAACCCGAACCCTCAGAAGGCTAATGACGAGCTGCACGGAGACGCTGGTGTTCTGTTTGATGTCCTACCCTCTGGTCCTGCAACAACTCCTCCACCATCAAATCAACCTTCATGGTCTGTATGTTCCTGCTACAGAGAGATGCCAACTGATTTAGAAAAGCAATGCCCAGAACTGCATTCAACTGTCCCACACATGGAGTTTATACTTCAAAACAGGGTTCTTCACCTGACCAGGACACTGTGGAACGAATTTGGAGCTGTATCTGATGAGCCTGACTCTGGTGAGGACAACAGACAGTTTTGCTGTGCCACTTAGACAATATGTAGCATGGCAGCATGACAAACCTGGGGGAGGCTACAGAGTAGTAATTACAAGTTGTGTAGTCTAAAGGATGAGGGACAAATTCCCTGACCCCAATGGAATTTATGCTGGATTTGTACCAAGAAGATTGTAAACAATTATTTGATCTAATTAGTAGTTTACATTATTGTGTGTTTGATATGACTAATCTTTACCATTTTACTGATGTGTTTGATGTTTTATAATAAAGTGTTATAAACCATAACTCCTCTGTGTTACATTTGTAAACTACCGTTAATGTGAAACTCCTCTTGCACGACAACATAATCTTCTCAACATCTACCTCAAACATTTTCAATACATCTCTAAATAATTAGCCAAGGTTTTACCAAAAATAATCTGTATTTTCAAAATCTATATTTATATTTTTAAAATGATTATACACAGTAAAAACAGACAATGTTTTGTTTTGATTTTGCTGCCCCAAAACCTGTTTTTGCTTCAAAGTTTCAACCACTTCAACTTTAGGACAAACTACCAGAGTCCCAAAAAGAAAAACACCATTTAAAGTCACCGATAACAAAACGTGTTTGGACCTAGAAAACAGTGACTCGTGTTTAGCGCTATCTCAGCAATGTGGATTTCTGGTTCCGACAGAAGCGTCTCAGGGAAGATACCCAAGAGGAGGGGTGAGTGTTCCATGACTGTTTTTTTAACAAACTAAATTTATATACATAGAAGAAGAAATGATCTTTTATATAGCGCCTCTCAAGATAAAAATCACGAGGTGCTTCACAAGAACAAAAAATTACATTTCCAGCTGCTTTTTAAAGGAGACAACTGAGTCCACTGATCTCAGGCTCAGGGGGAGAGAGTTCCAGAGTCTGGGGGCCACAGCAGCAAATGATCTGTCACCTTTGGTCTTTAGCCTGGTGCTGCACAACCAGTAGGCTTTGATCACTGGACCTCAGGGACCTGCTGGGGGTGTAGGGACTGAGAAGATCACCAATGTATGATGGTGCTTGTCCATGTAAGGCCCTAAAAACCAGAACCAGGATCTGGAAATGAACCCTGAAGTTAACCAGCAGCCAGTGAAGCTGGAAGAGGAGCGGGGTGACGTGGGTGTGTTTGGAGGACTTGGTCAGCAGCCTATCACAGGCATTCTGGACCACCTGTAGACGGTTCAGGGAGGTTCTGCTCAGACAAGTGAAAAGCCAGTTGCAGTAGTCTAAGTGTGAGGAGATGAAGGTGTGGAGAACAATCTCCAGTTCAGAGCGGGACAGAATGGGACTCAGCTTAGCAATGTTCCTGAGATGGAAGAAGGAAGAGCCAACAAGAGAACTGACATGAGAATCCAGGGTGAGAGCAGGGTCAAAGGTCACACCAAGATTCCTGACAGAGGGTTTGGTGTGAGAAGCAAGCTGACTAAGAGAGTCTCTGACTTTGGGAACCAGCTTGTCTGGGGCACAGATGAGGACCTCAGTCTTGTCTCCATTCAGCTGTAGAAAGTTCCCAGCCATCCAGGTTTTAATAGAGTCTAAACAGCTGTGCAACAGCTGCAGCTTAGACATCTCATGGGGCTAAAAGGAGATGTACAGTTGGATGTCATCTGCATAACGATGGTAGGAGATTAATTTAAAAGAGCTCAGGATGTGCAGGAGAGGGAGCAGATAGAGGAGAAAAGTAGAGGGCCCAGAACAGAACCTTGTGGGATGGGATGGGGTCTGAAGAGGCAGAGATGAGGCTGAAGTCCTGCTTCTTGAAGTTCTGAGCTCCCACTCCCAGGGCAAACAGCAGCCGCTGGTTTAATGACAGCATTCGCAGCCTGAAGCACCAATGCAGAAAAATTGAGCGCTTGTGGAAGAAAACTCGTCTCCATGTCCATCTGCTGCATCTAAAGCCGGGGTATTCAATTCTGGGCCTGGAGGGCCAGTATCCAGCACGTTTTAGTGGTTTCTCTCCTCCAACACACTTGATTCAGTGGTTGAACAACCTGTGCAGCAGCTCATCAGACTCTGCCAAAGCCTGTTAATTACTTGCTGATTGAAATCATGTGTGTTGAAACAGGGTTAAAACTAAAACGTGCTGGATACCGGCCCTCCCGGACTGGAATTGAATACCCCTGATCTATTGGATCTTCTGACCTCCTTTAGCTCTGCAGTCAGAGATGCCAAGTTTGCACATTTCTCCAACCTGGTGTCTCAGAGCAAAAGGAATCCCAAGGCGTTGTTTAGCACTATCAGCACTCTCCTGCCTCACCTACAGCTTCCATTCACTCAGATGGAGATTGTGAAAACTGTCTGTCTTCGTGGATAAAGTCAATAAGGTTAGATTTAGCATCTCTACGCAGCTTCAGCGTCTTGCTCCAAAACAACAAAAGTTATAACTGAACCCGACCTGGCAGTGACCTACGGGATCTGTATGTACGAGCCCTCGCCTCGCCTCGTGTGTAATGGTGCCCTTGCATGTTGTTGAGTTGGGACAAAGCAAGCTAACAGCCAGGCATCGGCTCTTATGTTGTTGTGAAGATGGAATACACACACCGATCGGAGTTTTGTTTCCCATAACACGGATTACAACTTGAGTCATCAACAGTAAGACATAATTTATGCATTTCACGTTATGAAATGAGCTTTGTTGTGCTGGTTTGTTCGCTGCTGGTTCATATTTGTTTATATTCGACCTTTGTGCCAGCATATAGGGCCAGAGCTCAAGTTCTCGTTTTGGAGTGCGCATGCTCGTGGGGTGCATGTGAGCTGGATGAAGAAGGCAAGATTAAACAAACGCTTCAATGTTAAATATCGGCTTCTCAGCCAGTGAAAAATCATTAGGAAGCCATTATAGACATTTATTCAAATGGAAAAGTGAAAAATTCACTCCTTTAAGTGGATGCATTTTCTTTGGTTTTGTGTTAATTAGTGTTAACGTTTACATTGTTCTTTTGAATAGTTCACAGCTGCTCCATTTCCAACCTCCTATTGGTGCTTGTTGTGGGTGTGAAGTGTGGGAAGTGACATCAGCTGTCGAAGATGCCAGAGGACCTATCAACGGCGGGTGAGTGGACCCCACTTTGCCAGCGACACCTTCAGGAGATGTAGATCCAGCAGCTAGGCTGTGTTGCTTCGATGGTCCCTCTTTTCTGTCATTTCCACCAATGGAGGTACACCTGCTGAAAAAAACCTACCTGACAATGCTGGAATGAGGTCAGAGTTCAGTACAGCTTTCTTCACTGTGGACAGACTCTTATGGGACTTCTGATTCAGGTGATGGCATCCTGTCTGAGAGGACAGAGTATTCAGACAGTAATTACTGTCAATCGTCGGCATCAATAAGACGTTGGGACTGAACTCTGTGTGTGAGCAGTGTTTCTGGACGACGGACGTGGGACTTCTGGAACTGGTTTCGGCCACATCCAGTGCTAATTGTAAAAGGGGGGGGGGGGGACTTTAATTAACTTTTTTGAGGGGAAGTGTTATGGCCCTGGGCCGTTTGTGTGTTTTGAATCTTAATTCTGTCCTCTGTTTCTCCCTTCCTGTGTGTGAGAGAAGAGAAAATGCAGCACCTGTCTCCTCCCACACCTGCACAGCTTAATTTGGATTCAACCAACTGTCCCAAATAACACTCAGCTGTCCCACTGCATAAAAGCCAGCCAGCCCTTAGATTCAGTGAGCAGCAGACCAGAGAGAGGACTCTCTGTTCTGTTGTCTCCTCGGCAGCATTTGTTTTGCTTAAAATTATGTTTTTGTAACAACTTTGTGTGCACTTTGGAAGCGTTGAAAAAGTCTCGAGATTAACTGCTTTGCCTTTTTTGTGTAAAGGAGCCTTTACACTTCATTATGGTTTGACCAAGACATCACTTGTTTAGAGGAAGTTGAGTGATGGTCTTTTGGGTAGTTTGTTTTAATTTGGTCTCTAATTAGAGACCGCTGTCATAGTTGTTACAAGTTTTGAGTTGAGTTTGTCAATTTGTTACTATTTGTTAATCTGTGTTTTGTATTTATTTACCCCCCATTATGCAAATAGATTTTGTTATATTGCTTTGAACACCTGAACGTGCATCCTCTTTGTTACCCCAGGACCCCTAGACAGCCTGGGTCGTAACAGTAGGGTTCACTGCAGGAACTGATCTGGTTCTGACAGGACAGATGTTGTCCAGAATGGAGAGGCAGTTCTCGTTAAAGTGAGTAGTCAAAGAAACAGGTTCAGTATCAGTAAAAGTGGGTTGAAAGCAGCAGAAAATTAGCTAGCTGTGCTCTCATTATGAAAACGAGAACTAACCAAATGAGCAGGAGGTGGGGACGCAGAAACTGACAAGTTGAAGAAAATGCAATGATGATCTGAGATATAAACGTCCTCAGGACAAACACTGTCAACATTTAAACCCAGGGTAAAAACAAGGTCCAGAGTATGCCCCCTGGTGTGTGAGTGTGTGTGTGTGTGTGTGTGTGTGTGTGTGGGTGGGTGGGTGGGGGGATGGGGGGGTCAAAAGCATTCTGAGTGAAAGTGAGAGAATCCTTGAGGTTGGAAAAGCTCCTGGTAATGGGTCAGAGTCATCATTAATGTGAATGTTAAAATCACCAACAATCACCAGTCTGGACAGCTTCACAGTGGAGGATAAAAAGTCACTAAACTCTGAAGGAAAGAACTGTTTGGACCAGGTGGACGATAAACCACAGCACAGTAAAATGGGTCCTTACGCCCAACTTTAATCAGCTGCAGTTCAAAAAAGGCAAAGGGACCTGAGGTTGTAGAGCTACAAGAAAGATGGTCTCTAAAGACAATAGCTAGCCCTCCACCTCAATAACCCCGGGGCTGACTAAGGAAGGAATAACCACTCGGACAACGTTCAGTCAGACCAGAATAGTCAGATGCTTGCTTCCAAACTTCAGTTAAAAACAGAACATCCAGGTTTGTAGAGAATTAGATCATTAAGCAGGAAGGACTTATTGTTAATGGAGCGGGTATTTAATAAAGCTATGTTGAGTAAGGAGGAGAAATCAGAAACTACAGAAACAGCTGGAGTTAGTGGACATAAGTTAGCAGGGTTAGATTCACGGTGTTTGTACAGCCCACTCATGGACGGGACAGGAAGAGAAACAACTGAAGAATGGGGATAAACAGACTTGACGAAACATGGACGAAGAAACCACGCCGCATTTCGGCCCGGCGGGAATGCGGAAGCTGATATCATGTCCACAAACAAAGGAGATGAAGCTAAGAGATCACACCGATGTTTACCAGCTAAACCACGCTTTAAGAAAAGCCTTATTCTCACCTGGATTCCTGCTCGTTTACCCCTTTTTCTCTGACGTTTCACGGAGATCAGAGAAACATCGCTGGTGGCGCTTAAGACGGATTGAGCGTCTGACTCAATGCCAGCACACTGCGCATATAAGCATAATGTAAGGTAGATAATTAATGCTTCTTGGGTGATCACAGATCAACGGAGTGGAAGAATAAGAGTCTGGCAATAATACGAGATTGTAGCCGGGACACTACCGAAGAAAACCGCAGACAAAAGCAAGGCAGAAAGGAGAAGGTTAGTAGAGAAAAGTTTGAAAAAGTGGCTAGTAACTACGGCAAATCCAAGCACAGGTACCATCTTGTTACTGGCCGGAAGCGGTCATTGTTCACAAATCATCTCATCACTTTATCTGGTGGTCCTGCCTTCAGCACCACAATCAAGGCAAAAGAGAGATAGTTGTAGTCAATGCAAAAAGGAGCATGTCCAGTTCTTTAATTTAATTACACTCACATTGTGACATGTAATTACTGTTACCTTTGTTTCGATAACCTCAGTGGTGAACACGACAGCAGCACAGTCTAGTATGTCATTATCTACCCTGAGGACTAATGCACACATTGAGATTAAAACAGTCTCATAGAGCCAGTTCACCTTTAAAGCTCTTACTCTTCGTTCAACAACAAACGAGTATTAAAACAGATTATTTTTAGAAATTATGAAAGAAAATCAGAATAATATACATAGAATCAGTTCCATATAGGAAGCCTTTTGCCTTCACTTCCACTCTAACTACTTTTCCTGTTGCCCTAGTTTCTTTCGTCTCCTTTGCATTCAACTCTTAACATCACCTTACTTCTTCATCACTTGAAATAACTTGTTTGCTGAGAAGATAAAAATAGGAAAGTTTGGAGCCTACCAGCAAAGTTTCCTTCTTTTTCTGTCCTAGCAGTAGCAGCTAATGGATTCGTTTAAAGTGCTGATTTTTGCAGAAAAGTACTAAAGACGACATGTTTTAGTCAGTGTAGAGGAAGGAGCCATTTCCCATGATTCTTTTCTTTTGTGAGTTCATCACCTGTTGGGAGCGCTGAGCTATTTATTGAGTGGATGCATGCGTGTTTGTCGCACTTACACAAGGTCTTGATGCGTTATCTAGATCTAGATATAGCAACATAAAAGTGGCAACACTTTTCTACTTTGTTCCATTAAAGCAGAAACACACAGACACTTTTAATAATGCATAGCAGTTATAGCCACCTCTTTTATTCTCACAGATGGAGAGAAATGACAAACGACGGTCGCTGTGCCACTCAGAGGAAACTGCTGACACTTCAGATTGGCAGATGGCCTAAAAGTGGGCCTTTTACCATCCTTTCTGTGTCCTGGTTTAGAAAGAAGTTTCTTGAGCAGCTCTAAGTTTGGGTTGCACACACACACACACACACACACACACACACACACACACACACACACACACACACACACGAGCGGACTTTGTTTTTTCATCAATAAATTCCTTTTCTAGGTGTGTTAATCCCAGAACAGACTCATGTTCATGTTCTTTAGCAGTGAAGAATAAACTGCACAAAGTGACCTGTGCAAAAAGCCTTTTTTGAGAATACATTTAATTTGTACAGTAATTCATGCTTAGTAAAAGTGTGATTTTCGGGGTTTCTTTTCATTGAAGTTAAGATAAAACATACAGCCACAAACTCATCTTGTGTTTGTGTTTAACAGATTAAATAGAGACAATGGTAAAAAAATCTAACTGCCAGAGAAATGTTGGTCAAGTGTAGATCTGGTTGAAGCCTTGTTTTTGTTCTCTAGCAATGCTTTTGCTAAAATTCCTGCACTGTTAAACCTGCCGAGTACGTCAACTCAAATCATTTGAGGAAACCGATTGCCTTGCCTCATTTAAGTTCATTGACTTAAATTGTTAACATTTGGAAAATTAACTCTTTTGAGTTAACGTGTGTAAATAATTTTTAATGCATTAGTTATTCAATGTTTACTTAAACCATTCTTTTTCTCCACTCATGTGAAGTGTTTTTAAAAGGTTATTTAAAAAATGTTGGTGTAAAATGTTTAAATGAAGTTCTTTTAACTTCAACCTATCTCTTTAATAAAACTTTTACCAAATCAAATCAAATTAGGAAACTTTAATCCACAAGTTTAAATCATACAAAGTATAAGAACTCAATACTAATACAGTGTTTTTTCGAAAACATGCATAATGTCTGACGATTTAAAGTTTTTCGTCAGACATTATTTAAAATACATTGGTAATGTGCGACGAAGAACTTTAAATCGTCAGACATTATGGCCGATGTGCATCTTCTCTGAACTTGCCAAAATAAAATAAACTCCCTGAAAACCACAAATTGCAGACTGTTGATAATTTGATCCGTCACACAGACATGTTTGTCAATAATCCATCAGAGATCCTCTCTGGTCTCTGCAGCAGCTGCCTGCAGGAGCGCTTCTTCTGAGCATTTTAATTAATCTGCGCACGGGTTGAGGTGCACCGAAAGCTGTATTACAAACGCGAGGTAACTTAATATCATTTCTTATTATACTGATATTTGTGCTGAACTAAAACGCCAGACAGAATAAGTTTTTGTCTTTAATAGTGGGTTTATTAGAGTAGTCCAACAGCTGAGATAAAACCCGCATCACCAGTTTCATTTTCACTCTTCAATCAGCCACCGAGTCTCTTAAAGGAACAGTAACAGTAGACTACAGCATCACTCACAATAACCCCTTATGAACCATTACAATATTTAGAAATATTCTGATATTTCTGGTGTTTCATGATAATTCCTAATAAAAATCAATTCATTTTTTGATAAACTCTGTTGGTTTATTTTCTAGTCAGAGGGACTGTCTAATCCTCATTTTCTGAATTTGGCAGAAAATCACATTGATGTTTTTTTTTTTCAAATTATTTCAACAGATTATTGTCACAATAAAAATATGTATAATATGTAAAGGTCAGAGGTCACTACAATACATACTGTTAAATTGATACAAATCTGAAGGCCATGAGGACATTGTCCTACGTGGTTCACAAATGAGTGAGACACTCTCACGTCTGCCAGTTTGGCAGGCGTGGCTCAAAGGATTTGGCAAACACTGCTAATGACAATTAAAGACTTCATAGGAATGTTGTGCTGTGATAGGTGTTGTGTAAGCTGTTATCTGTCTGTTTATTATATATAAGCTTGGCTGTGTGGTCATTGATTGATTGATTGATTGAGTCATTCATTCAGTCATTCATTCCAGAGGTTGAGGGATAACCATTTCCAGGTAAAGTAGGTTTAGTTTACAAGCTTTTAGGACTTATATTTAGAAAGTTTTATGTATATTTTTAGCAACAGAAAGGTCGGTGGTTAAATGTACACATTACTATAGAGTATTAAAATGTAAATAATTAATATAAACCAAAAATACACTGCTCACAAAAATTAAAGGAACATTTTTTTATTGGGCCTGGCATAAAATCAATTAAACCTGTCTGATAATTTTCTGGNAAGCAGCTGAGGGCATTGTTAATCACTTTCAGCTGTATTGGTGTTCATGGACTTAACGACAGGTGCACTAAAGTGGCAACAATTACAAAACCCTCAAAACAGGACTGGTTTAACATGTGGAGGTCATTTCAAGTTTCTCCCTCTTGATCTTTTTTGGCTGGTTTTCCACTCGTGCTAGTTTTGGCTTGAGTAATTATCTCTACTGGCAGCATGAGGCGATTCCTTAACCCTACAGAAGTTGCACAGGTTGTCCAACTTCTCCAGGATGGCACATCCACACGTGCTGCAGCAAGAAGGTTTAATGTGTCTCCCAGCACAATCTCCAGAACATGGAGGAGATTTCAGGAGACTGGCGGTTATTCTCGGAGAGCTGGACAGGGCCGTAGAAGGTCCACAACCCATCAGCAGGACCGATACCTGCTCCTTTGTGCAAGGCGGAACAGGCTGAGCACTGCTCGTGCCCTACAGAATGACCTCCAGAGGGCCACTGGTGTGAATGTCTCTACCCAAACAATCAGGAACAGACTTCATGAAGATGGCCTGAGGGCCCGACGTCCTGTAGTGGGCCCTGTGCTCACTGCCCAGCACCGTAGAGCTCCACTGGCATTTGCTCAAGAACACCAGAATTGGCAAGTCCGCCACTGGCGCCCTGTACTTTTTACAGACGAGAGCAGGTTCACCCTGAGCACCTGTGATAGACGTGAAAGAGTCTGGAGAAGACAAGGAGAACGTTATGCTGCCTGCAACGTCGTTCAACATGACAGGTTTGGTGGTGGGTCAGTGATGGTCTGGGGAGGCATATCCATGGAGGGACGCACAGACCTCTACTGCCTAGGAAATGGTGCTCTGACTGCCATAAGGTATCCAGATGAAATCCTTGAACCCTTTGTCAGACCCTACGCTGATGCAGTAGGTCCTGGTTTTCTCCTAATGCACGACAATGCCCGGCCTCATGTGGCAAGAGTATGCAGGCAGTACCTGGAGGATGAAGGAATTGAAACAATTGAATGGCCTTCACGATCCCCTGACTTAAACCCAATAGAACATCTGTGGGACATTATGTTTCGGTCCATTAGGCGGCGCCAGGTTGCTCCTCAGACTGTACAAGAGCTCAGGGATGCCCTCACACAGATCTGGGAGGAAATGCCACAAGACACCATCCGTTGTCTCATTAGGAGCATGCCTCGACGTTGTCAAGCATGCACACAAGCTCGTGGGGGCCACACAAGATACTGAAAAGCATTTTGAGTTGCAGAAATTAAGTTTTTGAAATAATGGACTAGCCTGCCACGTCTTCATTTCACTCTGATTTTAGGGTGTCTACACAATTGAGCCCTCTGTAGGCTGAAAACTTATATATCCATTAAAAGACTTGGCATCCTTTTGTTCCTAAGACATTGCCCTGTCGTTATTTGTACAGATATCCAACTTCATATTGAGATCTGATGTATCTAATGTGTTTCTTTAAAGTGTTCCTTTCATTTTTGTGAGCAGCGTATATTAAATATTGAATACAGTAGGGCATTTTCTAATGTAAATTTGATCTTAGAACTTCTTAATGAGCATAAATTTGGTGTAAAAGTATCAAAAACGAACTTTTTAAGTTAAATAGCATTGAAATGTTTTCATTGTGCATTTGTTTATTCAGCTTAAGACTAATAACGCTTAGAGCTCTTCTAAAAATATTAGTCATCTGTAGATTTATTTTTATTATTCCCTGCTTTTCTTTAAACAGAACCAATGCAATGCAGGTTATATGTGTGTGTGTGTGTGTGTGTGTGTGTGTGTGTGTGTGTGTGTGTGTGTGTGTGTGTGTGTGTGTATTACATTTAATAATAAAAAAACTCTTTTTCTGAGGAAGATGTTGCAGATGATGAGAGACAGGCTGGTATGAAGGCAGTCAGCGATGCTCTGTCCTGGAGGAGGCACCATCAACCCACGACTACAGGTAATGGGTTAAGTCATTTATGTAGAAAACAATATAATAAAAAAAACAGTCATTTTATTTGTTTTAGAGCCACAATTGTTATACTACTGAATCCATAAACCATCTGCTTATTGCATATTTCTGAATATGTCCTAGAGATGTGACAGCCGTCGACTGAGCCAGCCCAGCAATCCCTGTAGATGGATGATGGACAGTGAGAGGAAGCATCCCAAAGCTCTGCAGACCGCCCTGTATGATGTTCCACCCTTTGACCAGAAAGGTCCGGCCCCGGCTCTCGGTTCCAGCACTCCATCCACGTCTGGGATCCTTCTGCAGCAGATCCAGCTACACTGCCAAAGACCTCCTTCTCACTCAGTTTAAATAAATGATCCAGGAAAATAGTCCCTGAGCTTAATCCTGCTTGAACTGTACATAACTGTTCCATATTTGTTAAGATCTTTAAATAATTGTCATGTATTATAAATAGTCCTGTCCCCTTACCATCCTTCCATTTTCTGTTCATGTAATATGTTCAAAAACAGCTGTAAATAATAAAATGATCAAATGAGTTATAAATTAGCATTTGCTTTAATAAATGTAAATACCAAACAACATTAACATGATAATAGTGGAAGGCCTCTCTCCCAGGAGGACAACCAGGTAAATCAGCAGCAGTGAGCCTCTCCTGACCCTGGACACTTGTAGTCCTAAACAGAGAAAATCAGAGACCACAGGTGACAAAAAGGCAACAAACACATTTTTTCATTTATCTACAAGAGAAAATAAAAATAATATTCTTCACACATACTATTATTTAATTGTTCTTCTGTAAAACATGTCAACTGTGTTAATTCCTGAATGTAAAACTACTTTTCACAGCAAAACACCAGATGAACTACTGTGGTCACATGTAAACAGGTTCACTCTTCACCTCTGAGCGTAATAAAACAGCTTCTTTGCTCTGTTGTCCCTAAAACAAATGACAAGAAGCTTAATTCACTAAAGAAACACACAGGAATAACTACGGGACTCGCCTTACAAGCTAGTTTTGGGGTTTTTCTGCCTAAAATTACATTTAAAAAAACAAATATACAAACGAAAAATGCCTACAAACAGAACTGCTTTAAGCTTTTTAGTTTTTTACTGCTATTTGTTAAACAAACTTACGTTTAAAACTTCGCTGCTAGCTGCTTCTTCTGCTTGTTGAGGATCCAACGGGCCGGCGCGCAAAGCATGCTGGGATAGCCTTGGTCTGTGAGGATACACCAGACCCATCCTCAAAATTTGGGTGGAATGAGGACGCATATGAGGACGTGAGAATGAGTATCCTTTGAATTCGGACAGTACTCGTCGCTACGCTGTGACGTCATCAAACTCAAAATGCGTCCTCGCAAGCATCCTGCCCCTGGATTCGGACACACCCTGAGACTCAGAGATGGAGTTTATTCCATTTTCAGCTTCCTGGTTCTCTTTCAAAGGGTAAGTGTATCATAAGGTCATCAGCATTCAGAAATGTTCATATCCTTTTATCAATCACAAGGCAGAGTGTAATACTTATCCTCACATACCTTGTCTTGATGTTATTTCTCACAAAAAATGTATTTTAATAAACAGTAATAATCATATCTAGGTGCCCCAGAGTTTTCACAGCACCAGGGGGCCTTGATCTCAGGTGAGAACCACAGGTATGTACTATAAACAGTATATTATTCTCAAATATTATGCTTGTTTGTTTTAATCAGAAAAGTACAGAACTACATCCAGAAGAGCTGAAGAGAGCCTGTCTGTGACCTCCCAAGATGCCCAAAGACTCTAACCTCAACCTGATGATATGAGGATCATATCATAATGGGCCCACACACACACACACACACACACACACACACACACACACACACACGCTACTATATGAAAGTGAGCCATACTCTAGTGGTGTCAAAAGGAAGTGTGTGAATAGCCTGGCCTGCCAGACTCTCCCTCTGTCTAGTCTACACAGCAGAAGAGTCTGGAAACTCAGGCAGCGAGCACCATGAGGGGCGGGACTAGCTAGCTCAAAAATAACCAACCCCAAAAAAGGCGGAAATGATGACTTACCGCGTAACGCTGTAGTTTTCTAGCTGTAGTCAAAGATGGCGTCAAGGGAGCGCTGCTAACAATCTCCCTCTCACTGTTCACCCCGAGCTGCACTGCAGTTAACCCCAGCTTTCCAGCTTTTTTTACTTGTTGCTCCATTAGCGCAAGTAAAGGTGACACCACGATAAAATGTGTTTTAGCTGGGTAAGCACCTTCCTCAGTAGAAATGAATGCACTGGGGGCGAATGGAGACCCATCTAAAATGGTGGCCGGCCACTACGGCAGCTCCAGTCCACGAGGCGTCTACGTATATATGTCTGTGGGTAGCACAGCGCAAACATCTTCCTTTAGTAGAAAGGCTTTTAGCACTGATTCTTGTTGTGGTTTTAAAGACATGTCCAAGTCATTTAGAACAGAGGAAAGAACCGCAGCGAACTCTGCTTCAGACGCCATCTTTGTTGTTTATGAGAAACTGAGTCGTGGTGTGTGACGTACGCTGCTCAGTTCTGATTGGCTTGGTGAGAACTTTCAGGGGTGGGGTTATTTGAATAGGAGCGTTACCAGACCCATTGCTTCTCATAAGGAAGGAAGCCTTGATATGGCTGGCCAGGCTAGTGTGTGAAGTGAAACACCACAAGAACAATGTTTTCAGATTCCTTTGTTTGACATGAAGAGGAATTATTAACTTTTGCTCTAAAAACTTCAGATCTTCAGATAGACATTATGGCAAAGCAGGACCATAAATACACAAAGAACTACAGGAAGTTCTCCTCGCCCATCATTTTCATGGTCCTAAAACACACAGATACCTCAGAGAAACTCTATATGTGCCCCTCCCTCATCCACACACAATACAAAGCAAGTATTAAAGAGCAAATTGCAGGTTCATTTTTTTCTAATTCATATAAAATGCTGTCCAAAAAAGACTATTTTAAACGTTTATTGTAGGTATTTCATTTAAAAATACATAACAGCACAGTTTTTCAAGTCAAAAGTGTCCTTTTTCAGCAAAGCTTCTAAAAACGCTCTTTTTTTTTTTCTAAATCTTAGCCTCTGACGTAACCAGAGGGAGTTCTAAGCTTGGTTCCGTCTGCAGCTTAGTGTGGAGAGTGCAGTTTTAGGGTAGAGAGGTTGTGTTATCCAGGCAGTGTGTGTGTTCACTAGTTTAGTCCGCGGGTTTCCTAATAAGTAAATAACGCCTCTGTCTCCGTGCTTGGGGGCGTTTTGGGCAGATGGAAAGACAGGACTTCTGGAACTCAGACCGGTGTCGGTATCAACTCATGGAGGTCTGCGCTGGCCTCCAGAGACCCGTGGTGAGGTTTAAAAAATTAATTGCAGATTTCTAGAACTCAGATCACCATCAGAACCAGGTCAGAACCTCTGCCCGACCACCATAAGAGATGTGCGGCTCAGTGAGCCAGTCGAGCTGGTTTCTGGGTCAAAACTGCCGCGTGGACCTCCAGGAGAGGATGCGCTGCCTTTAAGAATACCAGCGAGTAAGTCGAGCTGGTTTCTGGGTCGGATCCAGCTCACAGCAGTGCGCAGGACCTCCAGAATCGGATCACAGGTGCTCTCTCTCTCTCTAAAATGCTAAACTGCGTTACGTGAACAGATATTATCGAGTATGAGACCGCTGACACACGCCCATCAGTTCATTATTGTCAAGTATTAATGTTTTATTAACTGAGCGATACTATTTTAATTGTCTGCTACATGATAGTAATCTGTACAATGTTGTGATGTTAGCACACAAGTTTAAGCTAACATCGTTAACCCACCAAGACACCTGCTGCTCCCCCGCTGCTTCTCCTCACATCACAGCTCAATCTCTCTGCTTTGGCCGATCGTTTCTCCCTCTGGCTTGTCTCTGCTCTCTGAGACGTGCAGCAGACTCATAATTTTATGGTTTTTGTCCACCATAAGTATAATTATAAACGTTTAAAGTTTCCTCTGTGTCAGAGCTGCATTAGAATCCATATTTGTCTCTGGATTAAGCTAACAGGACTCCCTCTGCTGACATCACGTATTATTTGGCAGAAAAAAAAAACATTTTTCTCACAAAAATGACCCTTAAAGCCTAAATAATTGATGTATGTGTAAAAAAAATTTAAAACGATTTTCTATTATGTTTCTCTAAACATTGGTTCATGGGAGTCTCTAACTTGCAATTTGCTTTTTAATGTCATCCAATTTAACTTTTGGAAATTACTGATGCAAATATGTTAAATAAATATATTTTTATTATTTTACAGGAGGCTGTGATTGGTGGATGACGAGCCTGGCCTGAACACGATGATGCCAGAAAGACCAGGCTAAACAGATGTGTAGCTCTCATGCTGGATGCCACGGCCGTCAGACTTGATCTCATTGGTTAGGTCTGTTTCTGAAGAGAAGGCAGCACCACATGGCCAAACTCACCTCTCTTGAACTGCAGAAGGGGAGCAGTTTTACATTCAGGGATTGACACAGTTGACATGTTTAAAAGAACAATTAAAAAATTGTATGTGTGAAACAGTATAATTTTATCTTTTCATGTAGATAAATGTAAAAATGTGTTTGTTGCCTTTTTGTCACCTGTGATCTCTGATTTTCTCTGTTAAGGACTACAAGTGTCCAGGGTCAGGAGAGGCTCACTGCTGCTGATTTACCTGGTTGTCCTCCTGGGAGAGAGGCCTTCCACTATTATTATCATGTTAATGTTGTTTGGTATTTACATTTATTAAAGCAAATATTAATTGATAACTCATTTGATCATTCATTTTATTATTTACAGCTGTTTTTGAACATATTACATGAACAGAAAATGGAAAGATGGTAAGGGGACAGGACTATTTATAACACATGACAATTATTTAAAGAGCTAAACAAATATGGAACAGTTATGTACAGTTCAAGCAGGATTAAGCTGAGTGACTTTTCCTGGATAATTTATTTAAACTGAGTGAGCAGGAAGTCTGTGTAGTTGGATCTGCTGCAGAAGGATCCCAGACTTGGATGGAATGATGGAGCAGAGACCCGTGACTGAACCTTTCTGGTCCAAGGGTGGAACATCATACAGGGTGGTCTGCAGAGCTTTGGGATGCTTCCTCTCACTGTCCATCATCCATATACAGGGATTGCTGGGCTGGCTCAGTTGACAGCTGTCGCATCTCTAAGCCATATTCAGAAATATGCAATAAGGAGATTTCTGGATTCACTATCCATCCATCCATTTTCTCCCGCTTATCCGGAGTCGGGTCGCGGGGGCAGCAGCCTAAGGAGGGAAGCCCAGACCTCCCTCTCCCCAGCCACTTGGGCCAGCTCCTCCGGGGGAATCCCAAGGCGTTCCCAGGCCAGCCGAGAGACATAATCTCTCCAGCGTGTCCTGGGTCTTCCTTTGGGTCTCCTCCCGGTTGGACGTGACCGGAAAACCTCACCAGGGAGGTGTCCAGGAGGCATCCTAATCAGATGCCCGAGCCACCTCAACTGGCTAGTATAACAATAACAAAATAAAATTACTGTGTGTTTTTTAAAATAGAGGTTCCTACTGTTAACAGTAGTCGTGGGTTGGTGGAAGCTCCTCCAGCACAGCACAGCTGACTGCCTCCATACCAACCTCTCTCATCTCACGTCTTCCTCATTCTCTTGGGCCACAAGTCACCAGCACTGAGGCGGATGTTGTGCAAAATGGTGCATGCTGACCTGTAATAGAGAAAAAAACCTTTTATTATTAAATTTAAAACACACACTTAACCTGCAGTACATTGGTTCTGTTTAAAGTAAAGCAAGGAATAAAGAGAAAGCAGGGAATAATCTTTAAAAAAATCTACAAATTTACATTTTTAGAAGAGATCTAAGCAGTATTGGCCTTAAATTAAATAAACAAATGCACATTGAAAATATTTCAATGTTATTTTATTAACTTAAGTTCGTTTTTGATACTTTTACACCCACCTAATGCTCATTAAGAAGTTCTAAGATCCAATTACCATTAGAAAATGTCTTACTGCAGTAAACATTTAAGATGTATTTTGTTAATATTAATTATTTACATGTTAATACTCTATAGTAATGTGTACATTTAACCACCGGCCTTTCTGTTGCTAAAAACATCAAAATATAAGTCCTGAAAGCTTGTAAACTAAACTAAATGACTTTACCTGGAAATGGTTACCTCTCAGCCTTAAGAACAAACGCTGGTGACGGAAGGGTGAAGCTGATGTAGCTCCTTAAATATCCCTGCTCGATTTTCACTAGCTTAGCTCTTTTCCTCTGCCTGTTAGCTGCCGTCTCGGTTGCTAACAGGACCTGCAGGCTGCCGTTGAGAAGGCTAGACAATAGACATTACAGCCACTTACAGGCAAAGAGTGCGGATGTAAGCAAGTTTAGTTGTGAGGTTTACAGATCCCTGCCCACCTCTCCCAATGAATGGACAGGAATTGGAGAAACATTATTGGTAGCTAAGACTCGTGCTCTCATTGGTTCCTCCCAAGTTCCTCCCACCCAAGCTACAATTGGAACAAAATGATTTGTAACACTGTAGACTTGAGGTTTGTAACTGTAGAATGAGATGTGTTTTGAGAGTTTTGATTTCAAACATGTACAATGATTTTTTATTTTTGAAGTCTGCAAGTTATAAAACGAGAGTTTAATGGTTCAGAATGAAAATTTGATGTTACAAAATGAGAAATACGTGTACAAATTGAGAGAATTACATGTTACAAAACAAAAGTTTCAAGTACAAAATGAAAGTTTGGTGTTACAAAACGAGAAATACATGTACAAATTGAGAATTACATGTTACAAAATTAAAGTTACAAGTTACAAATCCAGAGTTACGTGTTATGAAACATGTTACAAGTTACAAAACTTGTTACAAGTTACATGTAATAAAGTCCCAATCATAGCTCCATAATTTTCCATAAAAATTGTCAGTGTTTGTGCATGCAAGTAAAACAACTGAGAACATGAATGTCAGTAAGAAAGGATTTTAGTCCAGCTCATTTCTGAGAGCCTGCAGCTTAGGTTGACGTTTCTTTCTTCCAGCGTTCAGGTTTTAAAGGACGACATGGATAAAATTAGCTTTTCAGGGTAGCTCATATGAAGATTGTGCATCAGTCCAAACAAAATCACCAGTGAATCTGGCCAGGATCTGTGGAACATCACCACCTGGTCCTCCATGATAATGGACACATGGAGAATCAAAGGGAACTCCAGCAGGAACCTCTTCATTTACAACTGCCACCAGAGACCAGAGCCACTGCTCCTACAGCTGCCTCCTACTCCTCCTAAAAACGGAATACATGTTCAGTAAAATCATACTTAAAAAACTAAAAGGTAAAATAACCACTACAACTTTACATGTAAGTAAGCCTCTTTAGGGGGAAAAGGAAAATGCACAGATTTATTCTACAAGATTGTTTTAGTTCAAGCAATTTGCCATTTCAAAGTGAAGGCCACAATCTATCCATCCATCCATCCATTGTCTTCCGCTTATCCGGAGTCGGGTCGCGGGGGCAGCAGCCTAAGGAGAAAGGCCCAGACTTCCCTTTCCCCAGCCACTTGGGCCAGCCCAAGGCGTTTCCTGGCCAGCCGAGAGACATGGTTCCTCCAGCGCGTCCTGGGTCTTCCTTTGGGTATCCTCCCAGTTGGACATGCCCGGAAAACCTCACCAGGGAGGCGTCCAGGAGGCATCCTAACTAGATGCCCGAGACACCTCAACTGGCTCCTCTCAATGTGGAGGAGCAGTGGATCTACTCTGAGACCCTCCTGGATGACCGAGCTTCTCACCCTATCTCTAAGGGAGAGCTCAGCCACCCTGCGGAGAAAACTCATTTCAGCCGCTTGTATCCGTGATCTCGTTCTTTTTGGTCACTACCCAAATTTCGTGACCATAGGTGAGGGTAGAAACATAGATCGACCGGTAAATCGAGAGCTTTGCCTTCTGGCTCAGCTTTCTCTGCACCGCAAAAGACTGGTACAATGACTGCATCACTGCAGATGCAGCACCAAGATACTTGAACTCTTCCACTTGGGGCAGGACCTCGTCCCTGACAAGGAGAAGACATTCTACCCTTTTCCAACTCAGGACCATGGTCTCTGATTTAGAGGAGCTGATTCTCATCCCAGCTGCTTCCCACTCAGCTGCGAACTGCTCCAGCAAAAGCTGGAGATTCCAGTCTGATGAGGCCAATAGGACAACATCTTCAAAAAGCAGAGACCTGATTCTCAGGCCACCAAAACGGATCCCCTCAAAACCTTGGCTGCACCTAGAAATCCTGTCCATAAAAGTTATAAACAGAATCGGTGACAAAGGGCAGCCTTGGTGGAGTCCAACTCTCACCGGAAACGAGCCCGACTTACTGCCGGCAATGCAAACCAAGCTCTGACACTGGTCATACAGGGACCTAACAGCCCGCATCAAGGGGCCTGGTACCCCATACTCCCAGAGTACCCCCCACAGGGCCCCTCAAGGAACGCGTTTGAACACCTTCTCCAAATCCACAAAACACATGTAGATTGGTTGGGCAAACTCCCACGCACCCTCCAGGAGCCCCCTAAGGGTATAGAGCTGGTCCAGTGTTCCACGGCCAGGACGAAAACCACATTGCTCCTCCTGGATCCAAGGTTCAACAATCCGATGGACCCTCCTCTTCAGAACCCCTTAACAGGGAGGCTCAGGAGTGTGATCCCCCTGTAGTTAGAACACACCCTGTGGTCCTCCTTTTTAAATAGGGGGACCACCACCACGGTCTGCCAATCCAGTGGAACTGCCCCCGATGTCCACGCAATATTGCAGAGCCGCGTCAACCAACACAGCCTCACAACATCTAGAGCCTTAAGGAAACCTGGGCGGATCTCATCCACCCCCGGAGCCTTGCCACCGAGGAGTTTTTTGACCTCCTCAGTGGCCTCAGCTCCAGCAATTGGAGAGCCCAACTCAAAGTCCCCAGTCTCTGCTTCCACACTTGTAAGACATGCCGATGGAATTGAGGAGGTCTTCAAACTACTCGACCCACCGATTCACAACGTCCTTAGTCGAGGTCAGCAGCACACCATCCCCACTGTAAAAAGTGTTGGAAGTGCACTGCTTTCCCCTCCTGAGATTCCGGATGGTGGACCAGAATCTCCTTGAAGAAGCCTCGAAGTCTTGTTCCATGGTCTCACCAAACTCCTCCCACACCCGGGTTTTTGCCTCCGTGACCACCTAAGCTGCTTGGACTGTCGGTACCCAGCAGCTGCCTCCAGAGTCACACAGGTCAAAAAGACCTGATAGGACTCTTTCTCCAGCTTGACAGCATCCCTAACCACCGGTGTCCACCAGCAGGTTCTGAGATTGCCGCCACAACAGGCACCAACCACCCTGCGGCCACAGCTGTCAGCTGCCTCGACAATGGAGTCACGGAACATGGCCCATTTGGACTCAATGTTGCCCGCCTCCCCCGGGACGCGTTTGAAGTTCTGTCTAAGGTGGGAATTGAAGCTCATTCTGACAGGAGACTCTTCCAGACTTTCCCAGCAGACCCTCACAACACATTGAGGTCTGACCGGCATCCTCCCACTCGAGTGTCCAAGACATGCGACCGCAGATCAGATGAAATGACAACAAATTCGATCATCGAATTGCGGCCTAAGGTATCCTGGTGCCAAGAGCACATATGGACATCTTTATGCTTGAACATGGTGTTCGTAATGGACAATCCATGACAAGAACAGAAGTCCAGTAACAAAACACCACTCAGATTCAGATCAGGAGGGCCATTCCTCCCAACCACACCTCTCCAGGTCTCACTGTCATTGCCCACGTGAGCATTGAAGTCGCCCAGCAGAACGAGGAAGTACGAGGGGGTACTGGAAAGCACTCCATTCGGTTAATGGAGTGCTTTCCAGTACCCACTCCAGGGACTCCAAAAAGGGTGGGTAGTCTGAGCTGCAATTTGGTGCATAAGCCCACATGAAGGCGTAGGGAGGCTACCCTCTCATTCACCGGGGTAAACCCCAACGTACAGGCTCCAAGATGGGGGGGCAAGAAGTATGCCCACCCCTTGCTCAGTGGGAGCAACTCCAGAGTGGTAGAGAGTCCAACCCCTCTCGAGGAAACTGGTTCCAGAACCATGAGTCGAGGTGAGTCCGACTATATTTAGTCGGAACCTCTCAATATCACACACCAACTTCGGCTCTTTCCCCACCAGAGAGGTGACATTCCATGTGCCTAGAGCTAGCTTCTGTAGCCGAGGATCAGACCACCAAGGTCCCTGCCTTCGGTTACCACCCTTTCCACACTGCACCCGACCCCTTTGGCTCCTCCCACGAGTGGTGAGCCCATGGGAAGGGGGACCCACGTCTCCTGTTCTGGCTATGTCCAGCCGGGCTCCATGGGTGAAAGCCCAGCCACCAGGCACTCGCCAGCGTGCCCCACCTCCAGGCCTTGATCCAGAGGGGGGCCCTGGTGACCCACATCTGGATGAGGGAACACTGTTTCCATTTGTTTTTTGAAGGCCACAAATAAAAGAAAAAGATACACACATCACAAATGACCTTATAAGGTAAACCACCAAATAGTTCCCGGGTGCGGACATATCTGCAGCTCACCTCTCCCCCAGGGGACAGGTCAAATGCGGAGAACACGTTTCACCACACATCAGTGTGTGTGTGTGACAACTATTGGGATTTTAACTTGAGTGTTACAGATCGTCCTTCAGGTGCAGTAGCAGGTCAGCCAGGGCTGCTGTTCTGACTGCGGTGATGTCATTCTTGTCCTGTTGGATAAATATAAGCTGTGATTATTTAGTATATTTTGCAATCAGCCTCTGTTAAGGATATTTGAAGCATTTTTGACCTGTTCTTCAAATGTCTTCATGAGTTTTCTCATCACCTCGCCTGAAATTCCACTCCTGTTTTTGTACAGCATCAGATGTTGAGGTGAATGGTCCAGTCAAGAATAGAAGGAGTATTGCAGATTTCGATATCTGATCCCATAGAAATCAGTGTAGAGCTGCATGGGTAAAAACAAATCATTTACATACTATTAGACACCACATTTGAAGAAACCATGTAAAGATTTATTTTTTCAAAATTTGGTCTATAACATCCAAGTTGTTATTTTTGATCAGGCTATTAACCAGCAGCTTTTTACAAGACTGTTAGTCCATATTGTTTGAACAAAAATGCCAGGTGAAGCGCGAGACAAACACCATTTTTAAAAACGACTTGTAATGCAGTGAAGACAAAATAAAATCCATTAAATTTACAATATGAAGGGAATTGAAATAATAATGGCAAAAATTATAAAATATATACATATAAAAAATAAATTTCCATCTCACCCTCCATGGGTGGTCTCATTCTTCCAAGCTCGGCTCGTCTACCAGAGGCCTGGGAGCTTGAGGGTTCTTCAGTATCTTAGCTGTTCCTAGAACTGCACTTTTCTGGACTGAGATGTCTGATGTTTTTCCTGGGATCTGTTTTAGCCACTCACTGCCCAGAGTGCCCCGATGACCACGGGCACCACTGATGTCTTCACTCTCCAGGATTTCTCAAGTTTTTCTTTGAGGCCCTGGTACTTCTCTAGTTTCTTGTGTTCCCTTTGTCCTCATGTTGCATCACTTGGTATTGCTATGTCAACCACAACGGCTCTCCTCTGTTGTTTGTCCACCACCACAATGTCTGGTTGGTTCGCCATCACCATTTTGTCAGTCTTGATCTGAAAGTCCCACAGGATCTTGGCTCGCTCATTCTCTACCACCTTACGGGGTGTTTCCCACTTTGACCTTGGGGCTTCCAGTCCATACTCTGCACAGATGTTCCTGTACAAATGTGTATATATACATATATATATAATTTTTCAGTTTTGACGTTTCTTAGGCCTACATGTCTTTTGACACATTGGTCAGGATTAGCGCACTTTGCTTTTATTTAGTTTTTAACCCTTAAACACTGCGGTGTCACCTGGATCACAGGTGATGCCACAGCGCATGTGATCGGAGTCTCCATGCCCTATGGCGAGTGATTTCTGCCACGACTAAGCCTAACCAGACTCTGGAGAAGGAGCAGCTGAAGGTGACGTCGCCATGTGAATGTCTGCACTGTCAACACGCTACAGAGACAACGTGCTTCTCCGAGGGCTTCTTCTCAAACGTTAATGTTAGACGAGGGTCTCCTTCGGCTGGTAATCTGTGGCAGAAATCACTCTCCATACATGATCATCCCGATCCCGCACTGTTTCTTTCAACCGCCCGCAGCAAAGTTCACACCGCCCGTGAGATTTGTGACGTTTAGCTGATGGGCTCAGTATGCTATTTGCCTCTTTGTTCATTCATTTTCATCCACTTATCTGGGTTGGGGTTAGGGTTAGGATGCAGGCCACTACAGAGAGGCACAAAACATCTTCTCCCCAGCAACCTCCACCAGCTCCACAGGTGGAATCCCAAAGTGTTCCCCGACCAATCTGGAGATATAATCCCTCCAGCATGTGCTGTGTCAACCCGCAGGCCTCCAACTCAAAGGACATGTCAAAGTTTCTCCCACTGGAGGTATCCAGGAGGCATTCTGGCCAAGTGGAGGAGCAGTCTCATTCAGATTTTCTCACCCTCTCTCTCTGATGCTGAGCCCAGCCACCTTGTGAAGCAAACTCATTTTTTCTGCTTGTTATCACAGTCTTGTTCTTTTGGTCACTTCTCTTTGATCCGCCACCGTACTCCGGTGGAGGAGTAAGTGTCCTAATGATCCGGTGTCCTAATGATCCTGGTGTCCCTTAGCAAATTGTTCATAGATGAAGGGCAAAGTGTGATTCAAACTATCTTTCATGAGTATAACGCCGGAGAACAAGGCCTGGGGTTAGGGCTTCTGCTCATGGGGCCACCCTCAGCCCAAACCGGGCTCGTCTATCTAAGGATCCACCATCTGCAGGAGGGACATGATGGGGCAGGTGCATTGTGGATCTGCTCTTGGCAGTCCATCCCCTGGATCTTTCATGTAGAATCTGTGTCAGTAAAAAGAGCCATACCTTACATTTTTTGCATCTTTTTTTTATAGCAACTTCCACACCCATTACGGGAGACCAAGGCGCTGAAGCACAATACAAAACAATCTTGGTTGATTGTTGGTTATTTAGAAAAAAAAATTGTTCAATTAGATCCCAGCAAACATTTGGTCATTGAATAAATGTTGAAACATCATCAGATCGCGACGTCCCGTCATGGTTGAAAAATAGGTCCAAAATGAAAACTGAGCCGACGTCTTGTCTGGCCGTCATTTTCACGGCTTAGCTGGACGTGCATTACACAGCTTCTGGCCGTAATTAGTCTTTCGCGCATCTTATTTGGAAGTTTAATGACCATCAGTGAACGTCTTAGCTACACTGTAAAATAAAGTGTAGTTTTTACATTTATTAATAATAATAATCATCATAAATAGAATAATTCCTACATTGTCTTACCAATTGTCATCTGCGGTGGACTTTTTTTTTTCTTTTCATTTTGGTATGAGGTAGACAGCAGCCAGGATCTTACCTGAGAACGTACACTGGATGTTGGTCTTTGTCCCAGCCTGGATTCGAACCCTTGTCCTCTGCGTGGAAGTCGGATGACTTACTAGTTGAGCTATACCTCTGGCATTTGAAAGCTGATAAATAGTACAAGAGGTCCTACCGCTACTATTTTTGGCCGTGGACACGACGTTGCCGTCGGACCAATATATGCTGGTATGCTATGTTGAACTACATGTAACTAATTGTCAAAATAACAACTATACATGTAACTGTAGGCATGTACAAATGTATCTGAATGCATTTTTAGATCCATTATATTTCTTTTACAAATTTGGGGCGTCCTACCGCGACCATTTTTGGCCGTGGACGCCACGTCGGCGTCGGACCAATGTTTGTTGGGGTATGTCAGAAGATTCTTTTTTTGATGTGAACAAATATGTGGCACGTTTTGGTCAAAATATAACAAGAACCCTTACCTGTGTTTATTTTTTAGACTACAAAAGTCATTTTTTCCTCATAGAAACATATATTCTAAGTTTGTTTCTGTTTTACTTTACAAACCAGGTGATTTACTTATTTTTGTTGAATTAATTAAAAAACCCAACACAGACTCCATATTGGTCAATAAAATATTAACTGTCATTTTTCTATTTATCTTTCTTTTGAAGGCACCAGTGGAAGGGCTGACATGGTTAAAGGGCTGTTTCTGGCTCTCTGTTCATGTGTCTGATATTGGGACAGTAAAAAGATTTCCTGCAGTAGGTTTTGGGTATAACCAAAGATGGTTTGATTCTGCTCCTAATAAAATCTAACATTAAACACCACCTGTAGTTAAAACATTTCAAGAGGTATAACACCAAATACTATGATCAGCACTGACCTATCGTATCATTGCACAGCTGGACCATTCTGCAGGTGGTGAAAAGAAAGAAAAGAGCCTCACATTAATATTTCATCAGAGAGACACACTTGGCTAAAACTACTGGCAAGTGGTGAAAAGAAAAGGCACACAAAGAAAAGGACAAGCATTCATATTTTATCATGCAGAAATACACACAGAGGAATGGGCCGGTCATACGAACTTTGAGAGAAGGAGTGAAACAGTAAAGCACACATTCATATTTCATCAGAAAGAGATGCCTAAAATGGCTTCTAACAGGTGGGTATCAATATAGATGCATCAGGCCACTTATGAGCAAAGGAGAGAAAAGCAGAGTGAGTCTGAGGCAGGAGTACATCTAAAAGCTGATAACTGCCTCCATGAATATAGACACATCCTTAGTGATGTTTATAGACAGCCATTAGACTCTAGACATTTACTTTGTAGAGAGTTTGAGACACCATTTACTCCTGTCCTCAGTATTGTTTGGGCTTTTCAGCTCTTTAAATGTGGTCTGGGTGCAGCAGGGTTACAGCTAAAGTTTTATTTGTGACACATGAAAGCAACATTAAAGCTGAAGAGTCAAAGCTGAGAAAATGTAAGCTGTGAAGGCTACAGAATGTAAGTTAGACTTTTTTTTTTTGCTGTAAAGTTCTCTACTAAAGATTTTTTCACAAAGATTTTCCTGTCAGGGATGTTGATCCCCTTCTGAAATTTGTGGTAATGAGTTTGATATAAACTTGACAACCCAGGATCGACTCAGAACTAGTTTTATTTATTTAAATTTTAAGATAAGCTTTATTTTTTTTTATTTAAACATAAGAAAGATAAGCAAAAGAATGAAAAACGCCTAATTTCAACAAAAATAAGTATTTTTTGTTTAATTAGGAGAAGCTTACACCTCGAGTGCAGAACAGATACGGTCTGGTTTCTGGACAGAATCACGTTCACATCGACTGTGGTTGGTGTGCTAAAGGTTTCCAGATATCTGCTCCCACTAGAGCTCCAAATGATTAGAAATTTGACGTTTGAAAAAATACCTGTAAAAAAACATGAACTATCATACACTGTGAACTGATGCCACAATAAAAATAAAAGCCAGCAAAAATGCTGGTGAAGGTTCTGAGTCATCCAGGTCATGGTAATCCAAAGGGGTTCGAATGAAGGCAACTGGAATTCTTTGGTATCCAGCACGTTTTAGTTTTAACCCTGTTTCAACACACCTGATTTCAATCAGCAGGTAATTAACACGCTTCTGCAGAGCTTGCTGCACAGGTGATTCAACCACTGAATCAAGTGCGTTGACGTGCTGGATACCAGCCCTCCAGGCCCCGAACTGAATACCCCTGGGTTATTGAGTCCTATGTAGTGCTGCCAACCACAGACATATATACGTAGACGCCCTGTAGATTGGTGCTGCCTATTGGAGCTGCTGTCGTGGCTGGTGGCCATCTTGGATGGGTCTCCATTCACCCCCAGTGCATTTATTTCTATTGAGGAAGGTGTTTACCCAACTAAAAAATACTTTTAATTATGCTTTATCACAAAATCAGACATATGGTATGGCATGATAATTATAATATAAATATAATTAAACTAAATAAATTAAAATATAATGTCCCAACAGGTAGGCTAGAAAAGTCAATAGTAATCCCACGTGATCTGTTTTCAATAGTATGCTCAGGGTGCAAATGACACAGAGGCTTCCGGGGGAGCCCAGTTAGATGGTGTGTGTGTGGGAGGGGGGTGTCAATAAATTATTGCTTTATAAAGTTACAAACATGTAGTGGGATAAATCTACCAACATTTTCCTTTTCAAGCACTTTTTTATGCGACTATTTTCAGGGGCATTGCAAGCTTCTCAAAACTGTGGGGATGTTGAGACTTTTCAAACACGCACACACACATATTTCTATTTACACACCCTGTCACATACACCCTAAAAAATAAATCAGGGGCTTAGTAAATATCATTATAATTATAAGTTAGATGACCTTGATTAAATCTCTGAATATCACCAAAGTGGTTTCTTGAGTAGCATATGCTAAAAGAAATGCTTAAATCAGTGGCGGCTGGTGAATTTTTTTTTGGGTGGGGCGCATTTTTTTATTTTATTTTTTTTTATGTTAGTTCTTGTGAATGTTTTTTATCTTGAGAGGCGCTATATAAACAATCGTTATTTTCTTTATTTGCAGGTCAGTTTTTCAGATGCGCTAACCACATATCACCACTAGGGAACGCCAAATTACCATTCTTATGCTTCACACAACTTGAAATCGAGGAACTTTGTTGCTAAGTTAGCAACAAAGTTGTTCCAAAAACATGCTTCATATTCACCAATATATGCAAACCTCACACACACTAAACAGGAAGAGGCTCTTTTAAACGATAGAATCCACGTTTTCTACCTCAACACCACCCAATGACTGCTAATGAAAAGCAAAACAAAGCTATTTTCATGAAGTCAAAAGCTAAATTCTGTCTTACCTTGCTGGTCAAAATAATCCATCTTATAGTAAAAAATCCACTTGGTTCGTAGAATCCAATGATAAAAAGATGAAACTACTAGTTTTCTCCATAGTCAACGTTAGCAGCAGCCCCACAACAACAAAGGACGTGAACTAGCCTGTGGAGAAATTTCCGGTTCTGTCTGGGCTGGGTGAGTTGACCAATCAGCATCCTCCTGATCTGAGCAGACTCCCCCGTTTGCTTGCGATCGCAACCATATGCGCCCAACAGCTCTCCTATTCCTTGTCGTTGGGGATCCAGCGCGCATGCGCCAGTTAGCCCATTTTAAGTCAATGGTAAAGATTGCTGCGACCGCGAGAGGATACATGACAGGAAGTACGTCGACATTTCGGCCGTGTTAAAAGTATTAACTTTATTAAACTACAATTAAATGCAGATTACACACAGCACTTACAGCCCATAAGGTGTATAGATTGTTTAGTTTAAATTTTATGTTTTTTTAAATACATTTTGTGATTCCTCTCTTCTTCTTCCTCTTCCTGTGAGACTGGTGGGGCGGCGCCCTAGCGCCCCCTATGGACGAGCCGCCACTGGCTTAAATATTCAACAGCAGTTTTTGTGTAGAACTGAGCTCTTTTGTTCAAGTTCACTTCAAAGAATAAATTCTGTATTTGAATCGCAGAATACATTTTTTAGATATACTCAATATCTTTGATAGAAATGTACTCAAAATAACCGAGAGACTGGTATTCATACTTATCAGTATCTTGAACTACAACTACTATCAATGATTAAAAATCAATATCATTTGTTCCCCAACAACCTGAAACTTTGAGTAAGACAGGTGACCTTTGCCATTTACTGCGCGCGAAGAGCACAGCCTCATGGGAGATTTTCTGCACAAAGACAGTTAACGGATGGACACGGAGATTCTCAGCAGAAAACGTTTGCAGGTAAGTGACCTCCGGGCCAATTCTTCTGTAATATTAACGTTGTCTTTATCCGCCCCATTCCTTTATAACATTTTCTGAAAACCGCAGCACCTAAACAGTCGTTCTGAAGCGAACTAGTAGTTAGTTTCTCCAGCAAGTGGACCTGCTGTTTGACTGGTCTGTGATTCTTTTGATTAGGCATAAAAGGCCGAGTGTGCAGTAAGTACTTGTCCTTCGGGTACATTTGAAAAGAGCCTTTTTCTCGGTGGCTCACATTTCGCAGCATGTTGGTGCATTATGAGCATTAATTTCTGTTTTCAAACTGTCTTCCGGTTGCGGCAGGACACCGCGCTGCGCCTGGCCGCGCCTTTATCCAGACAGACGTTTTAAACTCATTGTTCTGTTGAGTCGGCGCAAGACTAAAAATATCACGCGTTAAAGACAATTGCTGCTTCAACGACTTCATGCAGCTCCATAAAGGGTCAGTGCGACGTGTGTTTCTGTCATGGCTGTATCCAGCCGTTATATTTTTTATTTCTTTAAAACATTATGTTTTGGTGACATTTTACAAATTTGAGGTTGAAATATTGAATCTTTGCTTCATAAAAATACCACAGTTCTGATTTCAAAAGAAAAGTTTTAGTATGCAATCGCTGGAATATGTGACGCACTTTTACTTCGTTTCACATCTAGCGCTTTTGCCCGTCTTTTTTGTTCTTTTACAACTACGTCTGTCACTATTAGCGGTGTTTTTACCATCCTTTCTACGCGCATGTCCTGAACACGGTCAAATAAGCTTTTGGATCATGTGTGAGCAGCTGTTTACTCATGAAACACACACACTGTTAATTGCTGCACGCAGCGCCACTTTCTTTCTCACTGGACGAGTGAATATCTTCATCAGAGGGTGATGATTCCTCTCTTCAGAATCAGAGTAATTCATTACCAGACAATAATTGTCAATAATGAACAGACCACCTGTCAACATTAAGATTTTTCTTCCACGCTCTCTGTGTGCTGCGATCGTCTCCTCAGTCAGGAGGGCAGTTTTCAAACTCTTAACTCCGAAAATGTCAATACAAACACGCCCAAAACGTTTGTGACAGTCAAGCACCAGAAGTTTTATTCTGGAAGATAATTTTTTTACTTAATCCAGCAAAACAGCTCAAGTTACACAGAAACGTCTCCACTCAGCTCCGTTATCTTTCAACCCAGAACAAGCAGAACGAAAAACTCTCCAAGTCCCACCACAACTCCTATTTCTCTCTTTTTTAACACCTCAACAGGTCTCTTGAAGAGACAGCAACTGTGCTGATTAGCCTACCCTACTGGCCTTCAGACTGGTGAGGTGGCAGAGGCTCTGGTCAAAAAGCACCCATGTCTGACAGAGCCAGGCAGTCGTAATGGCTGGATTGGATGGATGAACAGTCTTAAGTACAAGATGGGAAATTACAGGTCAAAATCACGAAGTCTCGGAGTTCCAGAGGTTACTTGCAACTCACTGAAGAACAAGCACCCTGATGACAAGGCTCCAGCAAAGAATATAAAGAAAGGACGGAAAGGAGAAGTGCAGTTTCTGCCACACTATCCTGGAGAAGATGGTAAAGAACAACAAGAGCTGGAGCGACAACAACTGATCGATGAGTGTAAGAAGAAAAACAGCACAGCCATCAAGGGTTTAATGTGTAAAACCTTTGCACACAGATATGAGACATGAGATCATCCGCCAACAGCTGAGTGTCAGAGACATCAAGGACAGATGGCCTGCTTTGTTTGACATCTCCCAAGTAAGTTGATCTTTAAAGGGATACTCCACCCCTAAGTAAAGTTTTGCCTGTTGCCATATTCTCCTGATCTGGAAGAAGTTTGCTTTAGTTTGGCATAAAACAATGTAAGTGAATGGGAACAACAAAATGCTAGTAGTTTCTATTCACTAACATTTTTTTATGATAAACTAAAGCAAATGGACTGCTGCCAGATCAGGAGAATTACTGGGCTGGTTACAAAATGCTTTTTTCTTACTTATCTAACTCTAGGGGATATAGCAACAGACAAACTTTTACCTAGGGGTGGAATACCCCTTTAATTTGACCTCTATGAAAAGCTGCACATATCACACGTGTGAAACAGTCTTGTAATATTTTCATTGCTATATTGATTAAAGGGAAACTACCATTTTTTGCAAAATGGACCTTATTTCTACAATTCAAAACATTCATTTACTCGCCCAGACAACTTTGGTGCTATTTGGAGTCCTTCAGGAGATATTTAGATCCATTTGTGATCAGCGTATATCCATATAATGGGAGTTGTTGGGGCACACGAACTGAAGCATTTAAATAAGGCATTATCTGCCACAAAACACCTTAATTTCACCAATGTTTTGTTATGAATAGCTAGCACTATTCCCTTGTTAGTTTGTAGCATATCAGAAGTGCTTTGTTGTCATCTGATTTTTGCAGCCGTTTAGTCAAACTAGCTGGAGCTCCATTAGATACTGTCAATGCTGGCGCTTTCAGTGACGTCATGGCTGTGGGCCATCTTAGGCTATGATCACACTGCAGGAAAAGCGCATCAAATCCGCATGTTGACCTGCCTGTGATCCTGATCTGATTATTTTGTGACAGTCTGAACAGCACTGGTCCCATCCAGGTCGTTTCAATATGTAGTACTGATTGCGACACATATGCGACTGCAGTCTGAACGGTCATGTCGCATTAAATCCACCTCGTATGTCACTGCTCAGCGGAGGTGAGCGTCGTGTCAGGACGTTCCTGATGACAATTCAATTCAGTTTATTTCTATAGCGCCAAATCACGACAAGAGTCGTCTCAAGGCTCTTCACAAAGTAAACATTCCAATACAGTTCAGTTCATTAAGCCAATCAGTAAAAAAGTTTCCTATATAAGGAACCCAGCAGATTGCATCAAGACACTGACTGTGTGTTGATACAATCCTCATACTAAGCAAGCATGTAGCGACAGTGGGAAGGAAAACTCCCTTTTAACAGGAAGAAACCTCCAGAGGATCCTGCCTCAGTATGAGCAGCCATCCGCTACGACAAGCGCTGACAGAAGGATTCAGGGGTCTGTGGGACATCCTGTCAAGTTTTGTAATTAAAAATACAAGAAAGCATGAGAGCGGGAGGTGCTGCTGGAGTGAAGCGCATCTCCGGTCTCGGTCTCCATGAGAGGGGGGGTGGGTTCCGTGAATGAACTTGAATACTGAAACATTTTCAGGGAATACTAACTCGGGAAGACGGCGGGAATAAGGAGTAAAATAGTTTTTATAATAGTTTCCACCCCAAAACGAGAGACTCAGGTGTGATCCTGTGTCTGAAATGTCTGTGAGGCTTTCACATCACAACTCCACCTCCCCTGGTTCTGACTGTGACTTCTTGTCTTCTCCGCATGCGGGTCGCTTTGGGGCCATGAAGTGTTCACACCGGAGAGTGTTTGATGTCGCATTTCAGTTATAATGTGAACAGTCACACAAAAAAATCGGATTTACTCAAAAAATCGGAATTGAGCATCAAGACCTGCAGTGTGAATGTAGCCTTAGTTGTAGTCTGAGCACAACTTTCACTCTGTGCTCTACCACGGCGGTCAGTTAGACAGAACTTGCTACAGCAAATACCAACATGGTCCCAACTACAACTAAGATGGCCCACAGGGGAATAGAGCTCGTGATTCATAACAAAACATTGGTAAAATTAAGTTTTGTAGCAGATAATGCCTTATTTAGGGGCTGCAGTTCACGTGCCCCAACAACTCTCATTATATGGATATATGTTGATCGTGGATGGATCTAAATATCTCCTGGAGGACTCCCAAAAATAAAGCGAATGACTCTGGGTGGGCGTGCATTTGCGTTTCGTGCTCCATCGCTCTGGAATGCTCTGCCACAGGACGTCAGACAAGCATGCTCAGTGGAAGTTTTTAAAGCTAAACTGAAAACCTACCTTTTTACTAAAGCTTTTACTGATTGATTACTCGATTCTTTTTCATTATTTTTTAGCCGTTTTTATGTCCTGTTTTAGCTTGTTCTTAATTTTGATTTTATTGCTTATGTGTACTTCATTTGTTTACAGCTGATGCTGTTGTTTTTTATACTGGGGTACTGTTTTTTTTATTTTTTATTTGTTTTTATTTTTTATGTTGTGCAGCGCTTTGTTTAAAGGCGCTATAGAAATAAAGTTATTATTATTATTATTATTATTATTAAATAGCACCAAAGTTGTCTGGGCGAGTGTGCATGTTAGAAATAAGGTCCAGGTTGCAAAAAACGGTAGTTCCCCCTTAAGATTTTTTTGGATTGAAATGATAATGAATCAGAATTTTAGCCTTTTGTCCTCTCATGTCCAGGTCAGTGCAGAGTTTCATAGGATCACGACACTGAACCTTGAGCCAAAATTCATGTCATCGTTGGACTTGTATTCCTCCAAACTGCTGTCCTTGTTCCAGGCCAAGAAGGGTGCTGCTGGACAACGCCATAGGGCACAGTTAAATCTTCTGCTTCAGGTAATGAAGATTTCATTTCCCAGCCATAAAATCTTTCCAACACAGCCTTAATCATAATTCAGCTTGTCTCATTCACATTTTTCTTTTGAGGTCCCTGATTGCTATCAGACATCTTTTGATTCAATTTGACTCTCACACAAATAAGTTTTAGTATGTGTACTGTTAATTCAAATATTATAGTTATGTTTAGGCGCAAACAAAAAAGCTAAATTATGTTTTAATGTGCAAATTTTTTGATATTTTGCCTACAGTTGAGACTTTTTGTTTTACAGAGTGGAATTTCCATAGAGAAAAAAGAGAAGTCATCCTCCGATGTCTCATTGACCATCTGGGAGAGGATACAAGTTCCTTCATCAAAACCTTTGAGGTTGGTGCAATTAATCTTTTAGAAACTTTAGTATTTTTTTTCCTTGTCAGATCATAGAAAAGTTTTAAGATACTGTGCTGATAAAACTATCCCTTTAAAGCAGCGGTTCCCAAACTTATTTAGCCGCGCACCCCCTTCTATGTCCCGACATGTTGACGCACCCCCATCCCCCAAAAACATGTTTTCAAGAAAGAAAGAAAAAAAAAGACTTGCAGCACAATCAGTGTGTTTGTTTCTGACCACAACTCACAGCCTCCTACAAGGTCTGGGAGCTGAAGGAGCCTCTAGGATGAGAGGCTAAATGTCTTCAAGATGACCAGAAAAGTCCAGCAGCTGTTTTCAGCTAAAACTCTCAGGATGATCATGTCCAGGAAGTGAAACTTAAATGTAGCTGCTGTCAGTAACCATATAACAGATTTTAATAATTAAAACTCTCAACAGACTAAATAGTGCAGAAAAGAAAGAAATAATCTCACAACTTTGCGTGTTGAGATTTATTATTAATATTATTATTATTATATTTATTTATTTATTAAAGTCATACTTTAGAACGCCTCCGCAGCTGCATATTTTCCATGATTGCAGGGTATGCCCAACCCTAATATACACATCTGTGTTGTGTGGGGAAAAAAAACACTGTGCCCTTTTTAAAAGACACACGGTGCCGGTGTCATGACCACGAGATGAATTAATGCCGAGCTCCGGACAGGAACTATATTGAAAATGAAAGTAAACACGGGCATAAGTTTTGTTTTGTAAACAGAATCAGCTGAGATGATAAACTGGAGCGATGCGGTGCTCCAGGAGCTTCTCTCCGTTAGATCTGCAGCTCAGATCATCTGACAGCTCACAGGGATGGTGGAGGACACACACCTGCTTGTGAAAATAAAAACTTAACGAGCACAGCTTCGATCACAATAAAAAGCAAGTTGTGTCCAAGATACATGAAAGTCCGTGACAGTGCAGAGACCGCCCCCATACCTCCTTTATGCCGCCATCGTGTAATCTTTTATAAAACGGACATGATTGCGCAACATTACCGCCACGGTCTGAGCTCTTATAAACGACCTTAGGCTCCCAGATGCTGCATCGGCTTTGCGGCAAATTGGCGGCATTGTTTTATGTGTAATTTTTATTTTTTTTTTTTTTTTTGTGTAATCACCGCCATTACGCTTTTTACCTCGCGCACCCCCTAGCAGCACCACACTTTGGGAATCCCTGCTTTAAAGCATCCAAAAGAACAGCATTTGCTCAAAGATTTTGGAGAACATTGTCCAAATATTTTGAGTGCCTGTGATTTCATACAAATGCAGCTTTTTTTTGTATCCATGTTTTGAAATATGCAGGATGAATGTGGGTTTAAACTAGTTATATCTCTGTTTGAAGGAGGATGCTGATGCTGTCAGCGTTCAAGAGGCTTTGGCTGAGGAGGTGATGAAGATTTACCTGCTGCAGAACCAAGACGGGTCAGTCGAACCTACTGATGTGGGTATGGTCATTGAGGGCCTCACTGTTCTGGGCAAACTTGGGAATCTCAGCAAAGCTTGTTGCTATCTGTTGGGGCTGTCCTATGCTCTGGATCTGAAATACCCCAAGAATCTCAAATACACATTTGAGGTATTTCAAAAAGTGTTCCTGGAGCTGGATCCAGGAAACCTTTCGGTCAAGGTTCAAAGACTGAAAAATGACCTCTGTGCATTGTAGACAGAACATTTCACAGAGCTGTTCCTAAAGCGTTGGACTTGTTAAGTGACATGTCATACTCCTCAAAAGGTTGAGTTGAAGCATTACCTTATGTGTTGACATTCCCAATTGTAAAAAGCATGTTTGCACTATTTACACTTTTGTATTCACTCTCCTGGTTCACATTAGGGTGGAAAAGGTAAGTAAATGGGACAATGTTATCTTCTTTATTGTTTTTTGAGAGCATTCCTTGTTTAAAGCTTTTTTTTTTAATTATGGACTTTTTTGTTAGTTACAAGTTTCCCATTTTTCCAGAATCAAAGTAAGGTGTTCAAAAACAAGGTCACAGTGCAAATGTTTCTTTTCAGGATGTAAATGTTTTGGATTTTTCATTCATTTGCTTGTTTTTTCAGTTGGTCTTTTCTGAAACAGTAAAGCACTGCATTCCCTTGAGCCCCTTAGTAAACCCAAATTGAGATGCCACTTTATATTAAAAAGCTGTTATGATGGTTAGTTTCATCCATGTTTGATCCACTGAATGCAGAGTACAATTTAGCTCACTGTTTGTAGAGAATGAATCTGCATAAAGGGGTGATTCTCAAAATAAAGTTGGTTGAATGGATTTGTCATGTTCACAGAAATAAATGTTTGTGAAAGATGTTAAACTGATGTGGTCCTTTTTGTTCAGTGCATACATAAAACTGATTGTGTGTGTATGTATGTATGTGTCTGTATGTGTATATATATATATATATATATATATATATATATATATATATATGTATATGTATAATAAATAAAATTAGGTTAGTTTATAATTAAAATTACCATTGGAAGGCAGTGAATTTAATACTTAATTGTAATTCTTAATTTGACTTAAGTTCAGTTTAAAATATTAAGTAAATTGAACCATTATTTAAACCACGAATAACAGTCTTGCTGTAAGTTACACGAACCTATCATTACAGGATTATCTACTTAATTTTTTATGTGGTTGCAACTGTAGCTTACTGTTGTTTTAATTAACAATTTCAACTGTATTTACTCAATTTTGTACATCACTGTAACAGCTTTAATTGTTCACCACAACTTATTCCACTATAGTTTGATTTACTCAATTGATAAGGAATATTAAAGAGATTTAATTGGTTTTACATTTTCTCATTATTTTTAAGTGTAAAAGTGTTGCACCAAAAAATGTAAGTAAATATCAGTTTTACTTTTTAGAGTGTATCAAATAAAGGTTTCACCAGTCACAAACTGTTCTTTAAGGACTCTGCTATTAGTCTAATATAATCTAGTTAAGCTCTGAATAATCTAGGTATTGTAGTTTTTAGCAGAGCCAGTTCTAATGTGGTCTACAGGTGAAACTCAAAAATGAGAATCTGGTGTAAAAGTCCACTTATGTCAGTAATCCAGCTCAGACTGAGAGACCATCTAAAGGCTCAGGAACCCTCTGCAGGTGTTCTGGATTCATCAGCTGATTAGAGTGACACTTTGAGTCTAGAATATTGAACCTTTTCACTATATTTTAATTGAGATTCTGAATGTGTGGTTTTCATCAGCTGTAGCCAGAATCATCACAATTATAACAAATAAAGGCTGAAATATCTGGCTTTGCATGGAATGAGTCTGTCTCATATGTTAGTTTCACCTTTTAGGTTCAATTACTGCCACTCAGGTGTTCTTGTGCCTTTGATGAGCCTCAAGCATCACTCAGCAGAAGCAGCTGGGTTAGGGTTAAGTTCAGACTTCAGCATCGGCCGTTATGACCAGAAATCTATCAGACAAGCAGATTAAGATTTGTTTTGCTCTCAATGGGAAATTATCAAATGAAATTGATGTAAAAATGACTACAACAACTACTTATAGGATACTATTGGACTGAAAGGCTGTGAACCAGAGACAACAGGACAGAAGTGAAGGTTTGTGCCTTTAACAAAACATTTAATAAATAATCAGAGCTGCTGTAAAATATTCTCCAGTCCCCAGCAGACAGAATTCTCGTCTCTTCTGTCTCATGATCAGCAGCAGCTGGGATGTTTATGCCCACAGTTTTTCTTTTTTATCAACATACTTTCAAGTGCAGCTCAGTCCTCTTGTTCTGACTTTTTTTTTTCTTGTGCTTACTCATCCGTTTGGATGCATCTCCACCTCCATGTTTCCACCTGCCTGTCGGCGCATCTGACCACTGGTTGTTCAGATGCTGCTGCTGTCAATCATTGCGGGAGCGTGCACGGTGTCGGATACCTCGTCTCTTTCTCTCCTCCTGCCTGGGCTGACGGTGCTGTGTGCGCGGCGCGCAGCAGCGATGCGCCTTTTGTGCATTTGGAGAGAATGAGTACTCGTGCGCAAAATGAGGCCCCTCATGGAGCGCACGTATCGAGAGGGCACTGGATTTGCTCAAATAAGATGTTTGAGCTCAACAAGGCTGTAGGTCTCTTGTGGTGCGAGCAGAGCGCGCCGGGAGTGCAGCTTGTAATGAGCGCGCGCGATTTTATCAGTTGGGAGGCGCGGAGCAGCTGGAGAAATGCATATTAATGATGGAATGTATAAGAATTTTTGACGCAATACCGGTGCGCAGAGGTGCGGGTTGCAATGATCAACAGGAGACGGAGGGGGGGGGGGGAGCGTCAGGCACAAATGAAAGACAGAAAGGTTACCGGATAATATGAGCGAACATGAACGATCGCGTGTTAATTATGTTTTTTGGTGGCGCCTCTTACTGTGGCCGTGCGCAGGACCACCAATCAGCGCTCTGCCGCTCTCCATCCTCTCCGCCCAAAATAATCCCTGCTTGAGAGTCCAAATAAATAATGGAATATAGGTAGAAACTTGATCTTTTTTCAGGCTCCCCCCTGGATGTGTCAGTTGAGGGCTTCTAGGGCTCCCTTTAGCTCTCACATTCACACACTGCTGATGATGGTAGGCTACTATGCAGCCACAGCCGCCCTGGGGCAGTCTGACAGAAGCGAGCTGCCATTCTGTGCCATCGGCCCCTCTGACCACCACCAACACAGGCAAGTTGGGTTAAGTGTCTCGCCCAAGTACACAACGACAGCGACAGACAGAGCGAGATGCAAACTTGCGACCTTCCGATTGCTGGGCATCCACTTAACTCCTCTGCATAGACCAGCATAGGTGTTACCAGCATATGATGTGTTTTGGATGCTGGTATGCTGGTCCAGCATGGGATGCTGGTGATTGGATGCTGGACCAGAATGCTAGACCAGCATCCCATCCTGGAGGTCCACCAGCTAAACCAGCACCAAAACACAACATATGCTGGTAACACCTATGCTGGTCTATACTGATTTTTTCAGCAGGGGAGAACCACTGCTCTAACCCCATGAGCCCATGTCCCATCCTAAACAGTTCTGGAAAAACTTGGGTTTCATAAATCTCATTATTGTCCAACAACAGGACCTGGTGTTTTGATGAGCCTAGATCAAACAGGGAAATTAATTGTTCTCAGCTTGAGTCGTAAATTGATAAAACTTTATGGCTGTTTCTCAGAACTAAAACTTTAATGAGCCTGGTCCCAGGGAGTCAGACAAAACCCCATATTCTCTAATTCCTGTTAAAACACTGATTAAGTCTTTCTGTGTTGCTTGAGTTAATGCAATGAAATCCACAGCTTGATGTGTGTGTTGCAAACACATTTCAAAACTGTTACAGTGTGTGTATTTAAATGTCTGCACACACGGCTTGACAGGTGGTGAAAAAGCCACATGCAGAAACAGTTAATAGGCAGAAAGTGGATAATTTACAGTTAATTCCCACAGGAATAATGCAAAGCTAAAAATACTACAGAAGTCAAACACATCAAAGTGCAATAGGCCCAGCCCTTTCCCTGTTGTTGGTCGCAGTAGAGAGTAAAACTTGTATGTTTTTGGGATACAGCCTGGACGGGATAGTGGAAGTTATGATGTGTAGCCAGTAGGCATTTCCATGTATAAGACTTATTTAAAACGTTACGTAACATTTAATATTAAACATATCAAAAAGAAGAGAATCATCATGAGAACATAAAATGTTGCTTGGAAGACAAAAGTAAATTCCATGGCTTCATTTATTACATTAAATCGGAAACATGATTAAAAGTATTTTTAAATGAATCACACTTTTCAAATCTGGAAACGTTCATCCCGGTCATAATGAAACTGCAGTATTTGTCAGTTTCCAGCTAGTTTCTGTTTTAATGTTCGTCTTTTTTTAAAGTTCAAATTCCAGCCGAGAAACCTGTGCTCTCCACCGCTGAGTGTTTGTAGAAGAAAAAACGATCTACCTTACACAAGTCCGTGAGAACTTCCCAACTCCCTGGTGAGGCTTTGATGTGATAATAGCCAAGTCTCTCTCCTCCCAACAGTTCCTGCCACAGGTATATGGACTCTGTGGCAGGTCATTTGTTATCAAAATTGCTCTCACATCTCCCATTTCTCCTTCCCTTTTCTCTCCTTTTGCACGTTCTCTGCTGCTCTTACCCTCCTGTCTCACTGTGCTGCCCTCTCATCTGCCTCCTCGACCTGTTTTGTTAATCACAGTGCTGTAACACGTGTGGGTCAGGTCATGTGTTATCGACTGCACACAGGAAACCTGACTTCAGAAAGGCTCACGTCCACAAGTCTGACCACCTAGCCTTGAAACAAAACTCAAAACAGATGCTGAAATTTAGTTTCAAACGATTCTATTAAAACTCTTTCTAAACTCCAGCATTTGCTACAATAAATCTGTAAATGTTATCAGAAAGGTGTTCTTAGACTATCAAGACCCCTATCTTTCTCTCGTCCCACAATTTCCCTCTGTGTGTGTGTGTGTGTGTGTGTGTGTACCTTTGAAGTCCTGTGGCTGTGTGACAGACTTTTCTGTCTCTGACACACTGTCACCTCTCTTCGTTTTGAAGACACACACACACACACACACACACACACACACACACACACACACACACACACACACACACACACACACACACACACACACACAGAGTAAGACGGAGCCACTCTGGCCTTCAACACTAATATGCCGAACAGGAGAGGCTTTGGATGCTTTGCGATGGAGAAGTGCAGGAGAAATAAATCAAAGACAATAAACTCACTAAGTGGTTTTTGTCTCCAGTTGGGTTGTTAAAACATTTCTTCTAATTGTCGTGTGATAAATGAAAACAGATGGATGAAAACTATATATTTCTGGTATTTAATC
>SSNS01000626.1:141891-151891 GCA_006937985.1 Aphyosemion australe
TAACTCATCCCTGTTACTGTTAGCAAACTAATTTCAAAATATATCTAGCTTCCCATTAAAATTGTGGGGAAAAAAACAACAACAATCAGTTTCTTAACAAAAACATGTCCTTCCCTGCTCTGGGCTGGAAGAAAAAACCCTGAGTACAAATCAAATCAGACTTTATTTATGAAGAGCTTTTCATACGAGTGCCTTCTATATCTCCCTCCCTTTTACCCCGAATCCAACCCCATGCACACACACACACGCACACACACGCACACGCACACACACACACACACACACACACACACACACGCACACACACACACACACCACAACCTACCAGGACCATCCAAACAATAAACAGCAGTAATAAGGCAGAACAAGTGCTGGGTTTTAAATAATATTTTACTTCAGTAAAGTTTATTCATAATTTCAGAGGTCCACACAGCATGCTTGTTTTGTTTACATTTTGCTCTTCAAGATATATTAAGATAAATTTTATTGATCTCAATTCATTTGCACTTGCAGAAGCCCCGTCCTGCATTGGATAGAGGAGCCATGTACCACCACTGTGTTTTTGGTCCATCAAGGTGTTATAGCATGGTTGATCTAAAGATGTGCTTTACAAAAGTAACAATATGTGTGAATGTATGTAAAGTAACACAAAAAACGTTTTTCAGTTAGATGGAACAAGATTATTTAATTCAATTATTTAATAGTTTTATGTCAGCAGTTCCTGAAAGGCCTACCCAGTCTCTCAGCCTATCCAGTAGCAGGTGATGGTCAAAGGCTGCAGTCAGGACCAGCAGAGCCTGAGCAGCTGTGAGTGTGTAACACCAGTGTTGGAGTTAATATAGTAACTCTAACACCGTTGTTAAATTTTCAACTCCAGAAGAGTTGGTTTTTGAAACTAAATCAGAGTTAACGTACCAACTCTCCAAAAAGAGTTAAATGAACTCCTACTGGTGTGGACCCATATAGACACTTTAAAAGTGTTGAAATCAACTCTGACAGTGTTAATTTGAGCATGTTGTTGTGTAACAGCCACACTGAAAAACACCAGCTAACTCATGCCCTGTACCCCTCATGACTGTGGACAGCCAGTGAGAGAGGAACACAAGGAGCAGAGTCCTGAGTATTTAGTGTGAACCATGCTCCACTTCTTTATTTTGACAGGTAACGGCACAGTGGTCCCATTACTTTGACCAGCCTCCTCACCTATAGTACCAACATGACACAACAAGTAACACCACGTTTGCAACAGTGAACACCTCACCCACTGCAGCTTTCTGCAGCCAATCAGTCACTACCAATCCAACTTTTGAATAAAGGGGTGGAGTCTGTGAATTAACTCTGCAGGTGTTATAGCCACTGTGGGAGTTCAGAGTTAGCTTTTCAGGAGTTATTTTGTCCAAAATGACTCCTATAGAGTCCTTTTTAACACTTGGGTTTGACTCTCATGTCAGTGTTACATATGAACTATATAACTCTTTTTAGTGTTAAATTAACTATTCTCAGTGTTAAATTGGACCAACACCACAAAATTATCACTTTTACATTTTCTGTGTAGTGCCTATAAGCCTGTGGGGGCGGGGCTATGATCTGGGGTTGCTGCAGTTGGTCAGGTCTAGGTTCAGCAACAGGATGTGCTTCAAGAATGAGGTCAGCTGACTACCTGAATATCCTGAATGACCAGGTTATTCCATCTTCCCTGATGGCACGGCCTTATTCCAAGATGACAATGCCAGGATTCATGGGGCTCAAATAGTGAAAGAGTGGTTCAGGGAGCATGAGACATCATTTCCACACATGGATTGGCCACCACAGAGTCCAGACCTGAACCCCATCAAGAATCTTTGGGATGTGCTGGAGAAGGCTTTGTGCAGCGGTCAGACTCTACCATCATCAATGCAAGATCTTGGTGAAACATTAATGCAACACTGGATGGAAATAAATCTGGTGACATTGCAGAAGCTTATCGAAACAACACCACAGAGAATGTGTGTCGTAATCAAAGCTAAAAGTGGTCCAACAAAATATTAGAGTGTGTGAGCTTTTTTTTGGCCAGGCAGTGTATGAGAATGTTGAGTCAGATCTTTACCCGGGATGCGCCATGATCCATTTACAGGCACGTAAAGATCCTGGCATTTGTTTGCACAACCCTGTATTGATGCCCGTCCTTGCTGACAAAATTCAGTCTGACAAAAAAGCGGATTTACACTAAAATGAATGTCAAGTGACCAATGAATACCTGCAATAACCAGTAGAAAAGTATCACCAGCATAAGAAAAGCAGCAAGGCCTTATTGATCAACCAACATCTGGCAGAGGAAAACTTCCAAACTAAAAAGTATTTTGATATTGTACAGGTTGTAATGCCACAATTTTCAAATGTATTCAGATCAAGTGGAAACAAATGTATTAAATACATGTAATAAGTGCATGTCTAAAATGTATTTCTCCCTTTAATAGACAGAAATTACTTCATGTGGAATATTTGTTCTGAAAGTGAGTTACTTACATATTTCCCCCTGAATTTCTTTTCTTTATAAATGACTGTATTTAATGGAATTTGTCCTAACTCTTACTTGTTTATGATGAATTTCAAGTTTGCTGGAAAAGAAATCTTGCACAGGGGCCTTCAGTATTTAGAAATTTGCAGTCAGCGGTTGCATTCACACCCTGGTAACATGTTGTAAGATGTGACGTTATGTGAATGTTTTGGTGCAGTTTCAGGTATTTCAAAGGACTATAATTGCTGAAATTAATGATGTAAAAATGATTTGTTGATGTAGAGAGCTTAAGAGACCACAAAAGCAACCTAATAGCAGAAATAACACATTATCAATGGAAATCAAAAACACACTACAGGCTGATCCAGCTTTGATGTAATGTCCTTAAAACAAGTCAAAATGAGTCTCAGTAGTGGGTGTGGCCTCCACGTGTCTGTATGACCTCCCTACAACACCTGGGCATGCTCCTGATGAGGTGGTGGATGGTCTCCTGAGGGATCTCCTCCCAGACCTGAACTAAAGCATCCACCAACTCCTGGACAGTCTGTGGTGCAACGTGGCGTTGGTGGATGGAGGAGACATGATGTAGATGAGCTCAATTGGATTCAGGTCTGGGGAACGGGCGGGCCAGTCCATAGCATCAATGCCTTCATCTTGCAGGAACTGCTGACACACTCTAGCCACATGAGGTCTAGCATTGTCTTGCATTAGGAGGAACCCAGGGCCAACCACACCAGCAGATGGTCTCACAAGGGTCTGAGGATCTCATCTCGGTACCTAATGGCAGTCAGGCTACCTCTGGTGAGCACATGGAGGGCTGTGCGGCCCCCTAAAGTGTCATGCTCCTATTCCTGCCAAGCCCAGTTTCTGCAGCAACCACAGCCTGCTCCTCATCAGCCTCATTCAGCTCACCTGGTCCTGCCTCATTAAGCTCATTCTACTCACCTGCTCCCCCTGCTATTTAAGAGCCACCCTTCCATCCAGTCACTGCAAAATTATCGAACGCTCCTGTCAGTAGATTCTCCAGCCTTTTGTACCTACCTTGCACCCACGGATCTCGACCTTGCCTTGTCTCCTGACCTCCCTTCTCGTCTCGCCCGTTTGGATTTCTGCTGCCTTGAATTCACGGATCTGACCTTGCTTCTGTCCCTGGATTTGCCTTTGGATTTCCCTGCCTGGACGTTCATGCTCTCGGGACCTTCTGGTAACAGTACTGCCTGCCTCTGACTTAAGATCTGCCTGCTCCCTTCCACTGCCCTTCCCCTTAATAAAAACTGTTAAACGTTCATTCTGTGTTGGGTATCTTTTGGGTCCGCCAGTACTCACGTGACATAAAGAAATGCCACCCCACACCATTACTGACCCACTGCCAAACCAGTCATGCTGGAGCATGTTGCAGCAGCAGAACGTTCTCCACGGCGTCTCCAGACTCTGTCACGTCTGTCATGTGCTCAGTGTGAACCTGCTTTCATCTGTGAAGAGCTCAGGGCACCAGTGGTGAATTTGCCAATCTTGGTGTTCTCTGGCAAATGCCAAACGTCCTGCACGGTGTTGGGCTGTAAGCACAACCCCCACCTGTGGACGTCGGCCCTCATACCACCCTCATGGAGTCTGTTTCTGACCGTTTGAGCAGACACATGCACATTTGTGGCCCGCTGGAGGTCATGTTGCAGGGCTCTGGCAGTGCTCCGCCTGTTCCTCCTTGCACAAAGGTAGAGGTAGCTGTCCTGCTGCTGGGTTGCTGCCCTCCTACGGCCTCCTCCATGTCTCATGTGCTGGCCTGTCTCCTGATTTATTTTACATGACGTTTAGTGAAACTCAAACCTATTCTAGTTCAAAGGTCAGTATTGTGTACATGACAAACCTTGGTGTATCAACCTGGTAGCCTTTCATATGGCTCAATAATCGTGAAGTAGCTCTCAGGTTCACAAAGGTTGGTGACCCCTGTCACAGAATCAGAATATGGTGCAACACCAGCATCGCTCTGGAGTGTCAAACAGGCCTGCAACGTCAAATCAGAACGACAGAACTGTGTTTGTTTGTGTGCGAGTGTGGGACCCACATTTATTTATTTAGTTTCAAGTTTTGTCATCTAAAGAAAATATATTCATTAAGAGGCTATCTGGCTTTTATTTAGGTTTTGGTTAATGCTTGTGGTTCACAGGGCCTTAATCAGACACAACCATTTACCATTGATGCTGTCAGGCAGCTGATCCAGGCAAAAAAATAAGAATACCTTCATTTGTACCTCAGTGGGGAAATTGCAGTATTGCAACAGCACAAGTACAGTAAAGGTGAAGTAAAGTATAATAGAAGTAGTACACAAACTATATCACACAAAAGGATTTAAGTAAATAACTTGAATTAAAAAGTGTTGAATTATGAGTTTGATAATTATTACACATAACAGTAGTAGTAGTACGTATTACACATGTATTTAAAGGTGATGACAGTTGTCGTGGTATGTTACAGATGTATGTGTTACATATTAGCATATTATAGATATAGAAATATAGAAATCCTTAAAGCCCATCAGAAAACGTTGCATGAACCCACCATCTGTTTGAGTACACAGGTATGTCTGAAATCATTTTCATCTGTAGAAGATTCATTGCTCATTACAGCAATTGGATGAGACAGTAATTAGTTGTTTAGCTAAGCTGCTGTTTAGTATTGTTTGGTAATTAAAACACTTTCACAAATAAATTTCCATTCATGAATATAATTACAAACATTTGTTGATGGTCAGATGAGATAGACTGCAGAATTAACTTGTTAGAAGATGAGACTTGGTGTCTAGTTGGATCAGTCACACCTCAAAAGGGAGCGTAACACACACACACACACACACACACACACACACACACACACACACACACACACACACACACACACGCAGAGGGAGAAATACTCAAACCTGCAAGGACATGTGCATGCTAGTACACATTCTCCCCCACTACTGTACATCTCAACTCTGTAACATTTTTAAAATAATCATATTGGATGTGTGAATCTAGGACAATTCAAATGTTTTTTTAATTTATTTGCATGGTATTTCACTCATCACAAACTGGTTATGAGAAATGACATTGTCCATGTAATAGATGAAATGACTTATACGAACAAGGAGAATAGTTGTCCTCTTTAAAGTCTTCATACATCCACAAAGCTCAAAGTCAGCAGATGAATACGACCCTGGTTGATTGTGCCCTACACAAGGGTTACAGGGGAAATAAGGTGGTTGATGACAGCAGCATGACAAGATGAGGTGAAAATGTGCAAGATTAAAGTGATTGCTGTTTTTATGAGCTGCACTTGAACTCCAGCTCCAGTGGTGAAAAACAGGTGGTGAAAAAGTCTGATTTAGATATTCATATACAACCATAATTCATTCATCCAATTTGATGAAGAGCAGTTTTATAGAAGAGTGGAGGAACTGGAATCATCTTTTGACCTTTGTCCATCCTAGCCCATAAGTTTGTGAAGCTGCAATTGATGATAAATGACCCGCACTTGTACAGCACCTCTCTAAGTCAGAGGACTCCAAAGTGCTTTACACTACAGTCGATCATTCATCCATTCACACTGGTGGTGATGAGCTACAGTGTAGCGTCATGGAAAAGTTTCACTAAACCGATGAACCACATAAATGAAGAGTAGAACATTCTGTCTTTTTATATTATTTATTACCAAAGGCATAAAGAAGCCTTCGGGTCTCACTCCATGAAGGTCACAGAATGAGCCCAGAACCAGGGATGACATACAGCTGTAATCCAACAGGACACAGACACATGTTCACAAAAGCAAGAACATCCCATAATCCTGCCCACCTCCCCATTTCTCCTCCTCTTACCAGACACAACACACTGGCGGGATGCAAGCAGTTGTAAAAACAACCCTGAATGAGAATCTCATCTGCAGACGAAGAGCAATAATAAGCCATGACATTAAAACACTGTATAGCATTAAAACATTTCCATCACAGTAGCCACAGATGCACTGGGGCACACTGACGGTGGCAAGGCTGCTGGGCACGGGCCCCACCGGTCCCTCTGACCACCACCAGCAGGCATGGAGGGTGAAGTGTCTTGCCCAAGGACACAACGACTGACATGACTGTAGGAGCCTGGGTTTGAACCAGCAACCAGCCGATTACAGGGCAAACTCCTAACCCCTGAGCCGCCATCGCCAATTTAATGTGAAGGCGACAGGGGCTGGGTGGCCTTTCATTAACCCTGTAAAGGGTCATTAGCACACACTGGCTCAAGAACATGATTTAAAAATATAAAAAAAGTTGCAAAGTGTCCCTTAAAGACAACACTTGCTCTCATGTGTGTGCAGTAGCTGTAATTATAGGGCAACATTATCAACATGGACATTCATATTTAAGTGGAATGTACCAGAATACATTTTTCACTCACATGAAAGACTTCCTGTTCTTGGCCTTAGACCCTTTTTTTTCGTATGCAGCTGAAGTCAACAACTTGAACTAAAACAGCTGGAACCTGCCATCCTTCTGGTCCACATCAGTGTCTTCCTCAGGGGATTCTAGAGGGTAAGAAGTCCTGTTCCAGCTGCCCTACACATCTGTCAGCTTGAAAAATGACCGCCCTGATCAAAAAGATGTGTAACTGATCTGGAAATGCACGTTAGTCTTCTATCAGTAAAGTTTGACGGTATGTGAATTTTTAGTTTTTTTATGCATCTTGAGGGAAGAAACATAGGTGGCAGAAGGTTAGCTCACCTTTCTAAAGTCAGTGGTTTTAACAAACAAGACTTTTTCTAAGTATCGAAATCTGATATGTCTAAAAATAAAGTCAATAAAAACACCTGAAGCCATTTCATCAATGCTGGAGAGAGTTTGTACATCTGTGTCAAGAAGTATTTAAGGCTCACAACAACACATAAGCAGCAGCAGCAGAGGTTTATCCAATCTGACCTAAAGACTTTGACCTTTAGGTAAAAAACAGGCCCAAGTATCACTGGAATAACCCACCTACATTTATTATTGACCAGATATATCACACCTACCATGTAGGTTGTTTAAAACTTGTAACAGTGCAGCAATAATGCTCTTTTTTGATCTGATTAAAATGTGTGCATCCAAAGCTGGTATGTGGAAGTTCAGGAGGTTCAGTATGAAAACCCAGACATTTCTTGTCATCCTCCTCAACTTTAGGCAACTTTATCTAAATTACATTTTATCTCAAAGGCACTTGAAAAACATGTTTTTGTCCAGTTACAGGATTTTTTAGACAATAGTAGCACCTTACAGAAGTTTCAGTCTGGTTTTAATTATTGAAACGACCCTGCTGAGAGTTTTTGACTCTGGAGATGCAGCAGTTTCTGTGCTATTAGACCTTTTGATACTGTGGACCAACCCAATGTTTTTATCCAGTCTTTTACAGCTTGTGGGTGAGGAACCGGCAGGACCATCTCTGTTAAGCTGGACCACTGTTCTTCAGCAGCAGCACCGCTGACATGTGGAGTCCACCAGGGCTCCATTCTCGGCCCGGCCTCGTTCTCACTGTACATCCTGCCCTTGAGGAACATCTTTAACAAATTCAACATACCGTTCCACTGTTTTGCAGATGACATCCATATCTACATGCCCCTAAAACTAACATACAATATGACACTTGAGTCTCTGATGGATTGCTTGGATGAAATAAAAACATGGCTAAACTTCAACTGTCTCCACTTCAACAATGACAACATAGAGGTGATTTTATTTGGCTGTGAGGACTTGGTTGCAAACCTTGATGAAATTCTTGGACCGCCGACTCCAATCATCCGTTTTTCTGTCAAGAATCTGGGTGTGACTATTGACAGCCCGCTGAAGTTTGACAAGCAGGTCCGTTCAGTGGTCAAATCAGGGTTCTTTCAACTTCATCTTTTAGCTAAGGTCAATTCCTGCTTTAGTTCTAAGGATTTTGAGAAAGTTATTCATGCTTTTATTACTCACTCACTGTACAAAGGCATTGATCTGGCTTCACTGCATTGCAGGTGATTCAGAATGATGCAACTCGACTTAACAGGAACAATGAAATGTTTCACCAGTTTTAGCTTCTCTTCACTGCTCCCAGTTTCTCATAGAATTGTTTTTTAAGATCTTATTGTTGGTTTCTATAACTCTTAATGGTCTGGCTCTTTCTTATCTTCTGGACCTTCTCCACCATCACGATACACTCAGAGCACTCGGGTCATACAACCAGCAGCTTCTTGCTGTTCCAAGATCCAAACTCAAAAGCAAAGGTGGCTGCTCCAGGTCTATGGAGTAGTTTACCATCCCACATTAGATCTGCCCAATGCCTGGGAGTTTTTCCCTTTTTAAAAACTCACTTTTAATCCCTAGCTTTAAGTAGTAGAGCCAGATACATTGTTTTATTGGCTTTTTTTCTAACCTTGTGTTTTAATCTTTTTTTAATTACCTTTCTTTGACTATCTTTGGTTTTCCCATGTTTTCATTCCCGTTTGTTTTATTTTATTGCTATTTTGACCATTGTCGTACAGCACTTTGGTGCAGCTACGTCTGTTTTTAAGGTGCTTTATAAAAAAAATGACATTTCTCTTCCAGCAACACTCAGTTCCTCCTGTGGGATCTCAAAATGTTCCCAGGTCAAAGGGGGTATATAATTCTGCCAGGTTTTCCCAGTGGCCTCCAGTGGGATGTGTCCCAAAAACCTGTAGAAAAAGGTGAAGGTGACCTGACACCTAAGATGACTGTTTATCAGGAGCAGCAACAGCTCTACTTCAAGCTCTTCCTGAACCCTCCTCACTTTATCTTAAAGATTCAGCTCAGAAATCCAACAGAGGGTCATTCCAGCTGTTGTAACCAGGGAGCTTGTACTTTTGTTTATGGCCTCATGACCATAAGAGGTTTGGAGAGTAGATGGACCAGTTCATCTAAAGCTTTGACTTTTGGCTCAGTTCTGTCTTCACCACAACCTCTCAACAAGACTCAGCTGAACTCCATTCCACCATTTCAGGCTGAGAAAATCGGAAATCCTAAATCTCTGTTTCCATGGACACTAACAGAAATGATCCGGTCATGCCGTGAGTATTCATGCACCAAGCATTCAATCAGATTAAATAGGTTGAGCATGCTCAGAGTTGTCTTTCCTGGAAAAATAATAGTTTTTGATTTGGTCGATACTTCTGTGAATTCCTGCTTCCTGCATCTTTAGATGCACTTGAGTGTATAACTCTGCATTTCTAGCCTTTCGGCCATCGAGACGTTCATTAACATTGAGCTCCCGTAGTGTTTCCAGTAAAAAAATAGTGTCGGCAACAGACCACTTCTGTTTACCTCCCGCCATGTTTTCCACTTGTCCTGAGCAACGGCAGAAAGACGTCACACTGAAGTTGCACACATGCACAGTGGGCATTATTTTACTCCAACAATCCGAATGGGTGTGTACATGGACGTCAATCGGAATGATTATTGGACAAAACCACCTCTTTCAATCAGAATGATATTTCATTCCGATCAGTTCGTATCGG